>JALIRR010002591.1:22500-25000 GCA_023091755.1 Montipora sp. Colony 1 RG-2022 | reverse complement strand
TGTTCATTGCCCTCCCTTTTGAAGGGCTAAAAAAACTGTGACCCAGAAACGTCTATCAAAACACCCCTAACCGAAATTTTATGACAAATTTGAGAAAGTTTTAAACCTTCTAAATGAGTCAGTTATTCGCAGCGCCACCCTAACTGGACCTGTGTTTGCAGACCTCAAGGTACATCCATGAAATACTGAACTGGTCGCAAATTACTATCATTTATCCTATTTGTGGAACAATTAAAAGTAATGTTCTGAGAACTTAAAAAGAGAGAGATAGCAGTGAAATGTTATACCCTTGTGTTTCAGCTCATTTTTTATTTAATAATTCCTCTTTATCAATTAGGAAACGTGATAATATTTCAAAAAGAATTCACCATGCTACTCTATGAAATATCAACGAAGCTGGGATTGATTTAGATTGGCCGCGACTCCAACGCCCAATGGGTCAGATTGGTTACTCATCTTAATTCCATCCAAGGGATTTTTCTTGATTGACTATTTTAACAATGTCCAGTATTCTCCCATCTAGGGGGTATCGAAAACTCAGCTCTTCAGGTTAAGTGGGGGAGGAGAAAAGAGCCAACGACCTTGGATTAACCCCTCATCACGAACTGAATGACCAAATGGAAAATATTCACGTACTGTCAACAGTAGGAATTAAAATTTCTCCTGGTTTTGCTATGATGCGTGTGCAATCGAGACATGGCTATTTTAAGACCAGTATTAACGTTTTTTGTTGATTTCTTTCCAATATTCTTTCAAATTAACCTTATAAGATTTGAAGGCTTAACTAGATCGATATTTACGATTTTTATTTTTTATTGGGTAAGCAGTAAAAACGTGAAGGCTTGCAACCATGTTCATAACCGCAGTTTTGCAGACTTGGCAGCGACGCAATATTATTGCTCTGTGCACAAGAGATGTCAACACAGCGTAGTTATTCTAATTTCCTATATATTCTACCCCCTGAACGCAGCAATTAAATTAAAAGCTCTTAAACGCGATCCAGTGACAACTCAAAGGCCTCTTTAATCTAATGTTGATTGAAAGTAAGGAAAGGTTATAAATTCAGGTGTTCAGCTTCAAAGCTCATAGGAATTTAACGAATGCCTCGCCCGACGACCTCCAAGAGCTTAAGGATGTTTGGTTTCCAGACGAACACTGAATTGGCACTGACTATACACGGAAAAAATGATGTTTCAGTAATATCTTAATGGGAACAAACTGTGTTCAAATTCCACCTGTATTGGTTGCAGAGATTGAGAATTAAGGGCTGTAATGGCAATTTCTCCACTCTCAGTCAATCATACAACTGCCTGCTGTGAGTCATATTCAGTTGAAATCGGCTTCTTGATCTCCCGGGCAAGAACGATTTTAGTGTTCATCATGAAATTGTAATAATTCGGTGGAAAACGAAGTGTTCTACATCTTTCAGAATCTTTTCGTTACGCTGAACATGTGCATAATTACAGTACACAGTATGCCTTTAAATTGCTGCGTACAATAACGAATGCTAGAAATATCAGAAAACACTCAAATCAATCACCAGCTGGGATCGACAAGACAAGACAAGACAACTTTATTTATGTGCCAAGATATTCTCGCCTCGACTAAAAAGCCGTTAATTAATTCGGTAGTAATGATACCTCAATACTACCATAAAACTAAAAACTCTAATGAATAAAAACTACTTGATAAAATTTGAGAATACAAGTGTAAATAAGTACATCACTAGTTGAGTGGGTAAGCCACTCAATAAAATAAATCAACAGCTGCACAGCTCCTTTATCATTTAGCAAACCTCCAAAATTTCTCATTCCCACGTTCGCTGAAACGTCATCGATCGAATAAACAATTTCAAACTTTTACTCATACTAAATGTCTAGCAGCCAAGCAGGCGTTACCATATTTTTTACTCAGCGGTAACGTCCTTGGCGTATAAACAGAAAACAAAATTTAACAAGGGTAAAGAATATCACTGGCACTTTACATTACATAAATGTCGCAATTATGGATATAAACAAAGATATTTTTCATTTGAGAAGAAAAACAATACGGGATCTTACAACACAACAATATTCCTACCTTAGGGACCCGGCCTTCGCACACATGACGCATGCGCCACTTCCGCTGAACAATACCTGAGACGCAAATGACATTACTGGTTTATACTCTCCTTGCTCTTCTCTTTTGGTGAAGATCTTTCAATGAATCCTTTATTATTGACCCCTGGACCCCTTTTGTTACGATTTCGTAAATACCAATTAACTAATCATATATATTTAGGCAAGCCTAAGAGCGGAACTCCTCAATTATATTTATTACTTTTGTTTTATTTAAGACATTTTTGTAACAAGTCTACTTACCAAGTGTCCAGTCCGGCCTGCTCATTGGTATAAATTTGTCTATTTTCCCGTACTGTTTCTTGCTCTTTCTGTTTTCTCGTGCTCGTGCTTTCTCGGCGCTTGCTCGTCACTATAATTTCGTTTCTTTATTCAGGCTATTT
>JALIRR010002591.1:7500-17500 GCA_023091755.1 Montipora sp. Colony 1 RG-2022 | reverse complement strand
ACATTCAAAGCCAGATTTCGAGCCTTTAGTGACGCAATGCCGTGATAGTTGTTCGAGGAAGAGTCGGATTAAAGTGCTTCGTCCTCGCGCAATTTCGAGTTAAGTTTTCCACTTTCAATCGAGGATGATTTTACATCGACAATCTTAATTTTATTTTCAGTTGTGTATTGCGTTCCATCAGCATTAGTTCGGTTTGAAGAAGGGAATAGTTTCTGATCAGTTTTGATTTTCGTTTCAAAAACTGTATGTGACGACATTCGCTTTTCGGTAGTTTCTGTTGAAGATGGTTTCATTTCCGTTTTCATGGTATTTTCAGATAACCCTTTACAGGTATGTTCTTTATCATAAGCAGCTGATGGTTTGAAGTCAGATATAACCGCGGGTTGAATTCCAGAAGAATTTAGTGGATCGACCCTATTGACGCTCGAAAGAGGTGGTTTTTGTTTTTTCAGGAAGAGTTTGCCGTATCACTGCAAGCAGCGGGTTGGTTTATATCGGTTTTCTGTATACATTGAACATTATTCAGTGTTGACACTCTTTCCGAGCCTTGCTTTAACCTGCACCGATTTCACATTGTTGCCCTCGTCTGGATAACTTGACCTTTCACGAACAAAATAGGCTTTTTGCAAGTATCACAACTGTATCCAACGGCGAAATGATTAGAGCAAACTTTAGTGTTCTAGGTGACCTTGTAGTTTGTTCTTTGAAGATGTTTCTCTCAAGCTGCCATTTAAAGTCTTAAGCTTTGCTGGATCACGAAGAGTAAAACCTCAAGACATTACTAGTTTGATCTGTCGCTGTGAATATCCACGGTCATTGTCGCATCCATACACTGCACACACATGACTAGTTCTTAAACTAAACTCGAACGATTTAGCCACTGGTTTGTTTGACCCCTGGCGATCCCAGAAGTCTTTGCAGACGTAGAGAAAAACGAAGGGGCCTGGGGACCGGCAACTCATTCATTGTCTTAAGCTTAATAACATCATCTGTACATGACCAAAAGGTCAATGTTTTACGCTGCATTTGCAAATCGAAAACTTGTGAAGTAAAGGCGGTAGAGCTTTCTCTACACAGTCCATTGTAAATATGTAAATAAAAGGAAGGAAGAAAGTTAAACAGCTGTCCATGGCTGCTAATTGACCCGAGGAAATGGTTGTGCGCATGCGTGATGTGTTGGCCACACCTTGTTGATATTTTTAGTGTTAGCGTGTGTCACCTTTCTTTTATTGTTGTAAACTGGGTTGCCTGTGGTACAGTTTCTCAGAGCTGCCAGAGCTGCTCAGTCCGGAAACGAAACATTACTTTGGCTTCAGGAGGTGATTATCGGCTGATAATCCGAGATAGCGAGCCAATGAGAGCGCGCGGTTTTGTATAATCACCTGTGTATTTATACTAAATAACAATTATTCCATGAGCCCGAGTTGGATAAAATAAAATAACCAAGGAGCGCGTAGCGCGATTTGGTTATAATCACTTCATATCCAACAAGGGCGAATGGACTAATTGTTTTAGTAAATTCTCAAACCGGGTTTTGCCGCCGATTTTTATTTCCACAATTTTACAAAGCGTCCGGAAGGAGCATCTTGGCGCACTATTTTCCATATGACGTAAAACTTCGACTATCGACTCATAGTCGGAGTTTTTTAGCCAATCAAAAAGATAGAAATGCAATAGTAGGAGCTGAAAATTTACTAAAGACTAATACCACACAGTAATTAACTTACTCAAAGCGCGGGAAAAATCGCGAGTGCAAGTCGCGATTTGGTTTTGGTTTTTTTTTCCCATTGGTTGATGAACTGGAGATTATTAAACGAATAACCAAGCTTGCAATCGCGTAATAACTTTCGACAGGCATGCATTTGAATACTGCTCTATCTAAGGAAAATTACCAGCCCAATTGTTATAGCGACCGGCTAGGGCGTAGCTGGGGCCCGACTTTTAAATTACGATCTTAGATAATCTAGTTGATGTTCGTCCTTCAGATTTCAGTCATGTGATGTCATATCTGAAATTAATTAGGCCACTTTGTATAATAATTATATAATATCTGAACTGTATAATTGTCTGAACCTTTTTAAAAATACATCTAGCCTCAAAGATCTACTCACGTATACAATCTTTTTCATAAGAACGCGCAGGCTGAGATGACCCATAATTTTACGAACATACTAAGAACGGAAGCTCAAACCAGTTTTACCATTTTCAATAAACTGTACATGTACCATTTGGAAGGATTGAATCTACCCAACTGTTTCACTTAACGACAATGTAATGATACCATATGAAACAAGAATAAGTGGTTAACAAGACTCAATCATTAATCTGACGTAATAGGTTACCATGGCAACAAAAGAACCATCTAAAAACGCCCTTTATTTTGTGTTTAAGTGCTTGTATCTCAAAAACGAACTCGGTTACCGCCATTTTTCATTACTGGAGAGTGATTAGGACGCTAAGATAAAACTCTCTGCAAAGTTTAAAGAAATTCCCTGGAGAAGATTCGTAGCAACCTTCAAATTGGAAAATTTTAAGGTGGCTCTAAATCCGCACCAGAGAAATTTTTTAAACTCTGCGGAGAGTTTCATGTTAGCCTGCTAATTCCTTAAAAAATTGGGTTCACCGAGATAGATTTTGAGATATAAGTGCTTAACACAAAAAGTAGGGCTTTTTTATGGTTACTTTGTTGCCACGGTAATCTATTATGTCACATTAATACTTGCATCCTGTCAAGCAATTACTGGGTTTCATATGCTACCATAACATTGCCATTAAAGTGCACCTAACCCCAAAATATTTTTTTCGCTAAAATGAATCTTTGCACCTGTTCGAAACGCATTGCGGCCATCTTTTCATTTTTCTAAAAAATCCAGTCATTTTATAGGCTTCGAAAGTTGCGAAAATCCAAGCATCTTTTGTTCACGACCGAGTCAGAAGGGGAGTTGGTCTATTCCTGATTTGACGTCACTATCTACTTTGCATGCATTTTTACAAAGAGTTAATGCAATGTAAATCAGTTTGTGACGTCAAATCAGGAATAGACCCACTCCCCTTCTGACTCAGTCGGTAACAAAAGATGCTTGTATTTTCGCAACTTTCGAAGCCTATAAAATGGCAGGATTTGTTAGAAAAAGGAAAAAATGGCCGCAAAACGTTTGGAACAGATGCAAAGATTCATTTTAGCGAAAAAAATATTTTGGGGTTAGGTGCACTTTAAGTGAAACAGTGTTGTTGAGTTAACCCTTAAGTCTTCATTTGTTTTTCTTTGTCTTTGTTAGTTGTATGTAAATGAAGGTAAAAGAATGCAAAACTGCAGTCAAGCAGGACTATTATCTCAGATACTTAGAGACGTTTTACACCAAAAAAACTTGTTTGTTCTCTTATTGCATGATACAAAGAAGAACAACTAAGTTTGTACTCGAACTTAGTATACCACACAACTTTACAGCGATTACATGCTAGTCACACGTGCCCCTCAACGACTTTTATTTCCATTATTCGACACTTAATTTGGGTGGACGTCAATGAAATGTTTCCATGACGAATTCTACTTCCCCCTAGCCTGCGAATACAGCCGCCTCTAATCGCTAACCGCCGCTTGGTAAAAGATCAGCGAGATGATCGGCCCAAGCAGCGGTTAGCGATGAAAGGCTAACCGCGGCCCCCAAGTGATTACTAATTCAAAGGTATTTTTGCGCGGTTTACTGAATATGCGGGAAAAGCAGATCTTAACGAGTGTTATTGAAATCCAAAGAAAAATTGGGGGTAACCACGCATTTTTTGAAGATAATTTATAAACAATATTTGTAAAAAGCTTTAAAATACAAAGCAATGTACGGCGTTCTTTTCCAGACTGAAGCTTAATATCTCTCTCTTTTGGATACCAAGGGCACTTGCTAAGTTCTGCTTTCTCCGCATAGAAAACCGCGCAAAAATATCCCTGTATTAATAAGCACCACCCATGGGAAATCCGAGTATCTCAAGATGCGCAGACCGTATGCCCAATAACAATAGTAGGCACCGTCCTTAAAGGGGCTAGGTCACGCTATTTTAGGCAATTTTGTTTAACTTTGTTAATTATGAGCTCTAAACGTCAAATTGGCAGAGCAAGAGTCTTTCATTAGCAAAATCACGGCCACATAACAACTGAGAATGATTTTCCAGCTGTGTAAATGACATATTGATATAGACTGATATAAATTTGAAAAAAGGTGGGCCGACGTTTTTCAAATTTGCCCAAATTCAATCCATTTCAATCCTCTCCAGTTTCGTCCATCCATGTCCCTTCTTGACTTCCCTGTGTTTTGTTAGAGTTCTTCTATAGTTTAGAACAGTTATTTTGATATTTTAGTTAATTCTATGACCATTCGATCAGTGCTGAAATTGCCTAAAATTGCGTGACCTAGCCCCTTTAAGGGGCCCGTGTGACTGATAACCGCTGTAACATGTTAAGTACGTTTTCAGGCTCAAATCACGAAGGTTCAGCTTCAGCCCGAAATCAGACGACGTTCTTATACAAAAGTACCTATATATTTGTAATTAATCTCTCCATCCATGACGAACACCTTTTGCCGTGTATCTCGAGCCTTTTTTCCCTTTGAACTCCCTTCACAGATGCAAAATTAGGCGTCATTTGTCCCTCGACAGAATAATTAAGTGAGAGGAATGGGTCTAATCCTGAGATGACATCACAATCCGCTTTGCAATAATGGCGACCAATTGGGGCTATCTTGCCCGCTCGGAATTTTCTCACTTGGTCCGCAAGAGCAAAGATAATTTTTTGGTGTTTTATCTCATACAATAACTCCTTTATTGACCAAGCTTGTTCGGTCAAGATGGCTAGATATTGGCCTCGTTCTTTTTTGCGTGTTTATGGACCTAGAGACGAAACACACGCAAAAAAGAACTTGGCCAATATCCAACCATCTTGACCGAACAAGCTTGGTCAATAACCCATATACATAGATATAACTTGACGTAGAATTATACAACTAGTTTCCAAATAAATACACCATCTTGTACACATTTTTATCACTCTGCCTTGAATTTGATACTTAGCTTGAGATAAGTAACATACAAATATAACTTGAGCCACCTAAACCAAAACTTGTACATTCAGCATGCTTACATAAATAAAACTTGTCTTCGAATTGGGCAGGTACAAAACACAGGTCACAGATCGTAAGTCATGGTCATTGTTTTACCAACACAGAAACAACCCTAACTGTTTATACTCAGGAAAAAATAACAGATTCCCATTTTTGGATATTTTAGGGTATTTTGAAGAATACCAATAAAAATCCCAAATTTGGCAAAGTGAGACAAGTCCCAACCAGGGAATTCCCAACCAAGTTCCCTGATTGGGACTTGTCTCACTCTTCCAAATTTGGGATTTTTGTTGGTATTCTTTAAATACCCTAAAATAGCAAAAAATGGGGATCTATTTTTTCCTGTGTTACCATTGCTAACATTAGGCCTGAGGTTAGCTCAAATGAATGTCTAACACCTCTTTCTGCATTGATAAAACAATGACCTGCGCCTTTCGCTTTGAACCTGCTGCTTTAAATTAATCCCGGAAGAAAAATGGCTGGTATCTCCTGGGAAAAATACATCAAACTTCTCATTAGTCTCCTTCGCAGCAAAAAAACGGCAGCGAAGGAGACTAAAACTTCTTACCGATTTAATTAATGAAAATCGATATCTGAATAGTGTTCAGACCCCTTTAACACAAATGCTTGCTGTCAACTCACCACCCATTCTCTACCTTGAATTAACGATTACCTATAATTGATGGGATTTGAACCCACCACCCTCTGTGTTCTAGTAGGATGCTCCAACCACTGAGAAACTGGAGACTATCTTGAGCAAGGGTGAAATGTGGGTCTTTGACTGCTGAGAGGTTAGAGTGACTAGATCACGAAGGGTAGTCTGAAATTCCAGCCGTCTCCTCCCTGACCCTGGTGGGGGGTGCCCCACCAGGGCCAGAGAAGGGTTGTGAGTTCAAATCCCATTTGGAGCTCGGATTTCCAGTGGATGAAATTTCCTCAACATAAACAAAATTCTCACATTCGCTCACATGGCTGGTTGGTTGCAGCATCTCAGATATTCTCTGAGGTGACTGCGTGATGCAGTTTCAGTCAAAGACCCACAGAATCTCCACTAGTTCTGTGGTTCGAGCATCCTGCCAGATCACTGAGGGTCGTGGGTTTAAACCTCATCTGGGGCTCGGACCTTTCCGAGTTTTCTATGGATGCAATTTCATCAACATAAATATAATTCTCACATTCCCTCATTATTACTTCTTATAATACAAAACTAAGAGGAGGCATTGAAATGATAATAGTTATGTTGAACTGGGGAATAAAACAACATTAAAATGTTTTATCCCAGAGAAATAAAACCCTCCCAGTATTTAAACTTTAATAGAGATAATTTTCACAATCAAACTGACAATTTTCTGAACACACTACTAATTTATTGAAAAGAAATTACAAATTTAATCAATTAATTAAAAATTTCCTGCCCTTCTTCTTTACATCAAGAATAATATATAAAATACTTAAAAAATAAAAGCTTAATAGTACATTTCATTCTGAAATACTTCCCTTTTAAATCAGTGCAAATTCATAAAACAAGTTAAAAAAAGGCCACTAAAATAATTTCACAAGATGGAGACACTTGGAACGCATTAAAAAGTGATGTCAAATTTTGCCATTTCTTCTTGTGAGCCCAATATTGATAGTTCACACAATGTAGTCCTGATAACTTAAATAACATAGCATGGCTACCCACTATCTTGAACGTAATGTAAAAATTGAGAAGTTAGGATCACTTTGGTGCTCTTTTAACAGGTAAAAACAAAGCAAACTTCCTTAGGCCCACCTGTTCGTCATTAATGATTTTGTTGGGTAGCCATAGTAACTATATACCTCTTGATATTCTATCTTAGAATGCAGGGCCAGTAGAATGACATAAAGAACCAACATCACCATGGGTACCTCTAGCTTCTCTTACCACCTGAACTGCAATACACAGTGGCTTTTTGTTGTTATGCATAATTATTGTAGATATTGTCCTTTTGAAGAGTAACTTTCACAGCTGCAAAAGGCCTTTTATCAAGTGACATATTTGCAACCTTACATTTAGCTTCTTGGGCTGTTAGTGAAGAAAATCTAGTTGATTTTCTTTTCCCTTCCTTTGAATTCATCCATACTTGAACTAACCCCAAAGAAGCGACTTAAAGAGAGGTAAGAGGTTGTTGGCAAAACGCTGAAAACAATAACAAAGAAAGAGGATGAAATGACACTTGTTGAAATTAAAAAATATAAATTGCTTCTTTAAGCTAATGTTCACACATGTAGTTTATAATTATTATTATCCCTTTCGCTTCATATCTTATAGCGCGCTGTTTTAACATATTGATAACAATAATTAGTATCACCCAACTATTGGACTAATGCAAATCCTGCATTTTGATTGGCTACGCTACTAGAGGACTATTAGTAATAGTCCTTGAGTAGTGAAAAGCTGCATTTGCTAACTTTGTTATTGCCTTTTCTGTTCGACTAGTTGGATGATACTAAAACAATTAGACTCTTCGCCCTCAAGGGCCACGGGCCTAATTGTTAATTATTAATGGTGCAATTAACTGTCGCAAGTACATATACATCCTTTGTAACCATGTGTTTTTCCCAAGTGGGCAGTCACTGAACTTGTATCTCCGAGTTCCACGTATAACCTGCTTTGCCATTGCTTAATAAAATCCTAGAAATGAGTTTGAACTTACCAACGAAGTGCACATTGTTGTAAAACACTCAAGCTAGTACATTATGGGTACAAAGAATTCCCACTAACACAGTTGATATTTTCAAAATGGACAAAAAAAAGGAACTGCTGTTTAGTATCCACAAATACTCCGTCTGTCATAAGGCCAAAAAGGGTTTTTGATTTTTTTTGAGATTGAAAGAAAAGTATGAAATGGCAAGTCTGGAAATCAGTATCAGTTAGTACCGGTAGCTCATTATAAACAGGTATGCTGCACAAAAACCCATTCTACAACCTTTTTCTCATCTACTTCAATAGATGGTAGATCTGAAAGCTATTATTTTCATTGAATCAATACCATAAGCCCAAAAAAATTGACCTGCTCCCAACTGAGCAACTTCATAGCTCAGTTAGTAGAGCAATGCAGTGACATCACAGAGGTCATGGGGTCGGATCTCATTGAAGCCGCCTGAATTGTTCACATGCCAGTAGGACACAATATTGCTTCACTTTTCCAGATAAGTGCATGCACCACTTTTAAATCTCAGAGCATTACAAACTACGGTAACATTCATGTACTCTAAAAGGTGACTGGTGCAGATCAATACTGGGTAAACCAAGAAGGAAAGCAGTTTGACCGTGTGGAGATGTCCAGGAAACAAGACAAGAGGTTTTGGCCAAATCATGCAACTGGTCTCAGCAAGATAACTTAGAAAAAACCATTGCGTAGTTTTAACATGTTTACGATATAGTCTACCTTTCAATACACTCACCTTTTAATGACAAGATGCAATTTCAATACTTTGGGAAGGAGGAGTTCAGTTTTGTTCCGCAGAACAGCATCTATCATTTGATCTGTGGCCCATTCTGGTTCAAGAATTGGCATGAGCAGAGGAAACCTGGGGACAAAAATTACCATTATGATGATGAAGATGATAATGATGATAATTATTATAAGCCCCAGGCCCAGGGCCCAGGCTAAGCAGTGTTTAAGCATGAGTTTGAATACCATCTCTTCGCAAGTTGTACAGTTCACAAAAACTCACTTGAATTATTATTATTATTGTAAAATGCAATTCCTAATCTTGGGTACCCTGTTCCAACCCTTTTAAACATAAAAAGATGATTTGGGTGTGGCTAAGCAGTGAGTACGAGACTCAGCCATTTGCATTGTTGTCACAAACACCATAGCAGGCTGCTAAAACATATTATACACATTTGAGCACAGTAAACAACAACAAACAGCTGAGGCTTTAGAGAGGGAGGAGGTGCTTATTTTTCATACGTGACGTTTTCTCCAAAACCTCTCTCCCCTCCCCTCACATTTTCTTGATCCGCAAAACCTAACCTCCCCCCCCAACTTTTAAACTTATCTGTGGGCCCGGCACATGAACTGCACACGGAAAACACATACATGTATTAGGAACTACACACAAGATATTAGGCATGATGCCGCATCAAAAGGGAAAGGTAAAGTTACTTAATTTAACGTCGGTAGTTCCTTCAGTAATGAAACTGGCATCAATGGAAGCCGACGGTGCGCCCTTTATCCCCCTCCCTCTGTTGGTGCCCGTTTTACAGGTATTTAAAGCTATAGCTACCCAGATCAGAGGAAAGCCGAAACAGACATTGAAGTCACAGAGGATTGAAGCAGGGACTGCTTGCTCAGAAAGCTGCGCACTGACCAACTAAACTACGCCTGCTACTCTCAAGCTTAGACCGAACAGGCCCTAACACAACATGGAACAAACACAAAGGATCATCCTAAAAACCCGAGTTGTACATGCAGGAAGACAGGGAATTCATATTATCTTTGCCAAAGGAAATATTCTTCTGTTCAAAAAAAAGACAATGTTGAGTGAATACAGAGGGACCTTTGTAATAACCCCAAAATGGGAGAGTTGGAATCGATGCAGCTTTAACAAAGGAGACTAATGTCATGCATGCGCATTCAGAATCTGAAATTCACGACAATTTGTTCGAAACGCAGGAAAACAAGAAGTGGTGGTTATGGCACCTGTTTGCACTTTCATTCATTCAAGTTATTTGCCTGTTTTTACGGAAACACAGCCGTTTAATTAAAGAAAGATTGCTTTGTTTTATGACTACTCCAATTACTGCTGATACTTTGTGGATGATACTTAAAAGAAATTATGCCAAGGGAACGACAATTTAAGAAACCTAAAATGCCTATTAAAAATTCTTGCAAACTGAGTTGAAGTAGTTTGTTTGATAC
>JALIRR010002591.1:0-2500 GCA_023091755.1 Montipora sp. Colony 1 RG-2022 | reverse complement strand
GATCATTCATTTGGCATGTTAGCTGTGTCCTTTCAACTTTTAACGTGGTGCACCGGTAGTGCAGAAGACCTCATTTTTTTTATTTATCCCAACTAATGTCGATCGAGATACATAATTACTGTTCCTTTGTGTTCAAAATGTCTTTAGGGCAGCAAAAAAGTGTTTTTCTTAACCTGAAGCCTTATAAAATAAGCTTAAAATTGCTGAGAAAAAAATCGCGTAATTTACATTATTTATCGCATAATTGGCCTTTCTAATCACACAATCTGCCCTGAAATAATCGCATAATTTGCATTTTTTAATCGCACCCTATCAGAAGGCCTTTGCTGGAAGCATGGATAGCCTTAACAGCGTTAAATACCACGGAAACGCATCAGCTTTGATACCTCTTAACCAATGGTTAGTGCTAACCAGGCTTCGAGCAACCAGCCCCTGACTGTTAGGGTGAGGTTATGGTTAGCCCAACCCTAGACCTAGGTTAGACTAACCTAACCCTAACCTTGACCATACCCTCACTCTCAACCTCGTTTTAGCAACGCCACCATTGGCCATGATTGATGATCCTTACTTGGAATGTCTTCGAAAGGATTTTAAAAGGCGGTGTCTTTTTTGTGAAATGCTTCAGTTGGTACAGTGTAGTTTAAAATAATCATAGAAATAAATACCTTGTTTTGACTCCATCAAACATGCCTGTGTTGATATAGAATGGACATATAACTGTCGTGTGAACACCATCCTTTTTCAATACACCAAGCTCCATGTTGAGAGATTCATTAAAGCCAACAGCACCATATTTTGACGAACAATAATCACACAAGCCATTCACACCAAAGAAACCAGCAGACGATGCTATGGACACAACATGGCCGTGGTTTTTCTCTACCATGGATGGTAAAAAGGCTTTTGTGGTCTGTTTAGAAGAAAATATTCTTGTGTTAGTTTATCAAGTCCTCGGTATCAAGATCAACAACAAAGTCCACCAAAGGGATCATGGACAATACTGCTTTATAATATTCTAACTTCAGAAATCAATTTGCTAAACCAAAAAAGGCTTCAATCTATGAGCAAACTGTCGGAAAAATGAAAACCACACAACTTTGTAGGAAATTGACAAATTGTAGAAAAATCCTTATCAGCTACATGTAAGCAATGAAATGCATGCCGCGGTTAAAATTGACCACCTACACACTAGAGAAATTCAAAGTGACAAAAGACACAATAAAACTTGTTACCAGGCGCCTGTTTCTCAAAGGTCCTGAAAACTCTTTGGGCCCAAAACCCGAGTTCTCAATATTTGAACGCTTTCAAGACTAGAGAAAATGAACCAATTGCTATGTTTCATGAACGAAAAGTTCTCCTTTGAAAATAGAAAGCACTTCATGCCACCCAAAGAATATCCAAAAACTCTCTGGACTTTCGAAAAACACATGCATTGACTCCTAGAGCGAGTCAGACTTAATAATTTATATTTTACTCTGTCTAATGCCAGACGATTTCACTCGGCAATGTGGGGCAGTTTAGGAGTCAATGCTTTAAGTTTTTGAAGGATTTGAAAAAGAAAATGGTATTACATAAAGTAGACTCCCTACAACTCAAATCCTTGCTAACTCGAAACTCCGCTAACTTGAACCAAAATCGATTTCCCCTCGATTTCTGTCTTACATGTATGTACTGCAATTTTACCCTCTGTAACTTGAACCTCCCTGCACTAACTCGAACCAATTTTCGTTTCAGGTCATTCTCTATACACGTATATTTTTATCCTCGATAACTCAAACTACGTCTGTCAGTATGTGACAAAGCAAAACAGTGTACTTAGTACAGTCCAAAACATTATCTTTTTTTGCATTACACAAAACATGTAAATTAAGTTGGTTTGGGGTACATTTAACTTGTCTAATCACTGCCTGTATCCACATGAAAGGTTGCTCTCAACTCCTTACTCCTGATAACTTAAACCTTTTTCAATTTCCCTTTAAGGTTCGAGTTATCGCGAGTAGACTGCATTACACTTCTTGTCAAGTTGATTCCCATACATACACTGTACCGGTAAATTTTACACCCCAGCACTGAGGAAATCTTGTTTGGTTTGGTTAATGCACACTCCCAGGTACCACTTAATAAGACGAAATTTTAACCATACCATCCTGTTTATGCGCCATTACATGTACCCAAATAAGTTACATGTAAATGGTATGGCCATCTCTTTCCCAGAGCTTATCAGTAAGTTACTTATTAAATACGTACAGTCTTGAAAAGTACTGCTATATATCTATAAAATTTTTTATATAACTGGGTTATTAACCAAGCGCAAGGTCAGGATGGCTGGATATTGGCCAAGTTCTTTTTTTTGCACATTTATGGATTGAGACGAAATCGGGGTCCATAAACACACCAAAAAAGAAGGAGGCCAATATCCAGTCATCTTGACCGAACAAGCTTGGTCAATAAAGGATTTACTATATGACTTAAAACATGAAAAGATGATCTTTGACCTTGC
>JALIRR010002590.1:50000-53641 GCA_023091755.1 Montipora sp. Colony 1 RG-2022 | reverse complement strand
TTTGAACAATTTTGATTGTAAACATTATGTTTAATATTTTAAATTAACTGGACAATTTGAAGAATTATTGTGGCTTATAGTCACCTGAAAAATTCAGGTTGCTCCAATGGGTTTCGAAACCCATGACCTCTGCAATACTGGTGCAATGCCCTCGTGACTAAGCTATGAAGCCACGCGGTTATCACAGTTAATGAACTAGAACTAGAACCGACATGGCTGCCACTTCCTTGTTTAAGGACATTCTGGGGCTGCCATGATGTGATATTCATTTGCTTTATCACAGCCTTCTGTTTTTAAAACACCTCTTAACCAACTGGGATATACAGGCTCCTCATAGTGTCGTTTTTGTGCAGAAACTGGCAACTTCCTCTCTGCTTTAACAACAGTCATCTTCAGTGTTTTTTAAGTAGTGTGTGTTCATTGTTTGTTAGAAAACTGAAGATTCGAAAAAAGAAGATGGAGAAGCTGATGATGACGATGATGATTACAATGATGAACTTGACCAAGAAACATTAGTAAGTTCTAGGATTCAGAAATTTGTCTTCTCAGCTACTGTGCAGATAAAGTGAATGTCTAAATTGCAGGCAAACAAAGTCTACAACGACTTAAGTGAATTGAGAACAGAACAACGTTACACGAAACGGAAGGATCCAAACTAAGGAAGATGATTTTAGCAAAGAAATCTTGCAACTCCGTAAACGTGACGACCCAAACAACTCCTTGTTGATTCAAGGCATTTGATTATTTTCAGTGAATTATTTTTATAGCATTTACAAATTATCATGTATTTTTTTGTTTGTTTCTTTTTATTCAGAATGAAGACACAAGAGTTAGGAAAGCCATTGAGCAAATTATATTGGAGCATTCAGATATTTTGAATCGCAAAATGGAAGGTATCTCAGCCAGCTCTTATTTGATCAGTTGTTAGTTTTTTCTTGGTATCATTAGTGGAATTTAAGTCTTATATAGACATAGAAATAAGTATTAGATAGATTCAAGACTGAACAAGGATGTAATACAAAAAAAAAGGAGCCTGTGTGTCAGAGTTCACAGATATTAAGTTTACATGTATTTATTTATTTGCAAGAAAAATATTTCACTGTGCTGTATCTTCTTAATTTCTAGTACATACACATAACATATGAGTCTGCATCCTATTGTAGGGAAATTCGTAAGAACCCAAGGCATTACATGTAGTACATGTATTAGTGTACTATTAGTGGGTCAAATTGCCCACCAGAGAACTATTGACAACATTCCCAGAAATGTGCTATAATTTGCAGTGTATTGTACCCACAATTAATTACATGTAGGTTATTTGCATGCTTTCAGTAACATTAAAATTTTTTTTTTTTTTTTGACAGCAGAACCTTATAGGCCAACTCACAGTGGATCAGAGGTATAGCATTTAATTACATGTAAATTAGGGGCCAGATGAGTACTGGTCATTTCCTTTGCATTCCTTTGCACTCTGCCTTTTACTGGTCAAAATCCAATTGTTTTTTCCTATTAAAGACAAGTCAAGTTACAGCAAGAAATGTAAAAAAGGAAAGATCTTGCTAGTTAAAAAATGGCAAGGGAAACTTTATAATTTCCAGTTTAGTTTGAGTCAATACATGTAGTTTATTGACTCATTAAATACAACTAGGGAGTGTTTCTGCAATATTCGGATAATATTCTTTGCAAGATCCCCCTTGTACTTGGCAAACTTTTAGGGTCTTTTACCCCTCATTTTCATAGCAAAACTTGGAAGGTTTGGATATGGACGTAGACAAGAAAAGCTTGGTTTCACGGGAGATTCGCAGTTTCAGAGACACCTACAGGGTAAGTTGAAGTAGTCTTGAACTTCCATATAAGTATGTAGTTGTGAACAATGCTAATTTTATTATTGATTTCCTTTGTGTGATGTTGGCTTAACTTTATTGGAGTCTTTGATTGTTTGCATGTAGGGTAACCTTAATAATATGATTGAGAAAATATTGTTCACTTTGTTTAAGCTATAGTCCAAACTAAGGGTCTTGAATAAGTTTCTACAACAGACCTGTTTACCAATGCTGTGGCCATCTCAAATTATAATGTGTAACTGTTTGTTATTAGGTGACCAATGACTTGACATATAGCTACCCTTGGTTGCACCTATTCATTTTTTGCATTTGACTTAAAAGACTTTACTGTAGGTCCTTGTTCCCTTGAAATCCACCGCAAGTAAATTTGAAGTGGAATTAATAAGCATTTAACAAAAATTATAGTTGGCACATAAAAGTTTATTGGTGAGTCGGTGAGATTTGGAGATTTCCTCTTCTGCATTTTCTAGGATGGGATTATTGGTTGGTAAGTAGTAATTTCTTCAAGTTTGATATTCATTTGACAACTAAGATGCCTCATTCAAGTGCTCATACATGTACGCTTATCTCTTTGAGTATCAATACTACATTATTTTATACACACACTCTAGAATATTGGTGGTGGGACAGTTGTTTCTGTCATTCCCGACCCAACTCTGAGAGAGAAACATTTAAAAGTAGACCGAACGTGAAAACTCGCATTAAATAAAAGTAATTTTTGAGCAAAGGAAATCCGTAAACCTCTTAAACTCTGAAGGGTATTTCACAAGGTACAGTAAGGAGGCAAGATGAAAACAACCAGTCGAAGTCATGGCAAAGTTGTGACCTAAAACAAAGGCTTAATCAATACCATGGTTTGTGATGATGCATTTGCTGCTGAGGTTAATTAAGGACCATTTTTTGTAAGTTACTGCCGCTTTTGTTAAGTTCACTTTTGGCTCTGCTTCTAATTGGGCCATAAATTGAACTCTGCAAAAAATGGCCATAACTCACAAAATAAGTCAAGTATGTTATTGGTTGTTTCTTGGTGATTAAATGAAGCACGAAAACACTTAGTGAACTCAAGTGGGCCATGCATGAAGAATAGGTCCTGTAGTAAATTGGCCATTCATACTGTGCACACTTGTACATTTGTGTATCTGAGAGATACAAGTTGTGAAGACGTTGTTGACTGATGCTTACTTAGTGCAGTATTTTTGAGAATAGTTAGACTCCCTTAACCAGACAGTTAGCAACATAGTTTCTTTTCTTGTTAAACACTACAAAACAATGATAAATTTTTAAGTTTTGGTTGAGCAGTACTTGTAATAATGCTCGCTTTGTAGTCAGATTCCTGGATTTTGGCACTTACTGCTGCCTTTTTTTCCTTCCTTCTGGAGCGAAATGATTATCTGGAGGCTGTAAGTGTTGTCCTTTTTACAATCACTGTGGCAGTTAAAAATTTGTTGATTTCTTTGAACCTTCAATCGGCAATGTACAAGCATCAGCTTTGAATAAAAAAAAAAACTGAACAAGCTCTTGCGCTAAACAAGAATTTCTTGAAATTCTTTGCATCGTGAGCACGTAATGGTAGGGCAGTTCTCTTGTTATTCTCTTCTTGTTATGAATTGAATGTCTTAAAAGCAAAGTCAAGATAATTACTTTGGCTTATCTCCTTGACGGACAATCAGGTGAGCTGATCATTCTGCATTTCACGAATACACGCTGCCAGTGCGGAGCGCGGTATCATGGGATTGGGGTCACGCGTCTGATTTCTTAAGACTGTGGCACAAGATTCTGTGTCCTGTGAAACAGTTG
>JALIRR010002590.1:17500-42500 GCA_023091755.1 Montipora sp. Colony 1 RG-2022 | reverse complement strand
AAAAAAAAGGGGGGGGGGGGGAGGGTCACGTAAAATACTTCTGCAATGCATATCCCACCGAAATACACAAAGTAGGTTCAGATCTATAAAGAATTTCCTTCTTCTTTTTGACTCTTCAACGAACTCACACATTTCTTTTTTGCTGACTTAGTACGGTTAAAAGTGTTAATAAAATTGTAACATCTTGATATTGTCTAAAAGGTGGTTGCGTTAACTGTACAGTATGCATAACTGGCTCAATTGAGTTTTCTTTTTAATCTTCAAGAAATGCCTCTCCCCCGTCTCAAAACCATGTTGGTTTCGTCTGAAAAATTTCAGTGTGTCAGCAAAAAAGCACCAACTATGCGATATTATAAATGTTAAAAGCCGTACTAGGATCAAAAAATCTTTTTTTCCTTCGGATTTCAAAAAGACAACTTTTTTTATTTTAACTAGAATTTTACAATGTAATGGTCCGCCATCGACCGAGGAGAAATCACGTCAAAGACTAACTATGCATTTGTACGCGACTGAATCAATATGCAGCACGGGAGTTTCGGGCTTCCAGACTTTTTAAACTCTTGTTTTCTATACATAATACGCTGAATTTTAAGCTATTGAGATAATGGCGGATGGTGAAATCCACAACTTACACTCAAGTAAACAGCTCAAAATTTTGCCAACACACTTTTAAAATCTGAAGGAAAGAGAAGTGTGATTTTTTGATCATAGTTTTGGAGAGAAAGGGAACTCTTCTCAGGACTGAGATCTCTTTCTGATTCTGGGAGCGGTTGCTCGAAGACTGGTTAAGAGAAATCAAAGCTGTAGGTTTCCATGCTTTGAGCAACACGGGCCTGAAGTTCACGCCAGCCTCAGTGCCAAACGTTTATTATGATAAAAGATTGACTTTTCATACGAATGGAAAAGAGGCGAACAGGTGAACCCACAGTTACCATAATAGGTTCCAAGGCATGACGTAAAATCGACCATGTGTAGCCTTTGCAAACTGTCCTCTCCGCTTGGATTATTTTACCTAGTGCAGTAAATTACAGGCTAACAGAAATCTTTGCCTTATTTCTACCCACACAGGGGAGATAAGCTTTAATGCTTTTCAGCTCTAAAAATTTAATTGGACAATAAAACAGGCCTCAGTTGTTTTAAGATGTAAAGCTCTGTCCACCAAACGACAAACTTAAGCCTGATTTGCATTGTTGTACATCTGGTTATTTGTACAGACCAAATTAAATTCTCAGGCTATCACTTCCCGAAAAAAGTTATTGGGACTTAATCGCTTTTTAAGTCTGTAATATCGCAGTGTATTTTGAAGAGCCACAAGTGCTTGTTAAATAATCCGCGATACTACAAGCCAGAGGATTTAAAGGCGTAGTCATTCTTTACTTTCGGGCAACAAATGTTGAAGGAAGCCCCGAAGTAACTGTGTGGCATTTAACAACCCTCCTTCCTTGTTTCGCAACACGTAGACCTTTTGGTACATACCCACCAGAGCCAGTAACCTGTGAAAGAAAGATGATAACAATCACTAAAGGTTATATTGCCGCGCACGAATGATCTAACCGGGGAGACTAAGCGGAGTACCTGAAGAACTTCCTCCATGCCTTGCCGTATGTCTTAACACGCACTTTATTACCGAAAAGCTGAGCAGTTCAAAGAAGAGACCTTTGGTGCTTGGTGATAATTTAACTATGTTATATCTTAGTTCATTTTCCAATCTAATTTTAATGCACCGAGTACTTTACAGTAGTATAAGAGGGATGAGAGATTTTTTTCGCTTCTGAGCACGCGCATTTGGTTTTAATCCAAGTGCACGAACTTGGAACGGAAAACGCTTAGTCGTCCTTTTAGGTAATTCAATCGAAAGGTTACTTGGAGTGAGATTGAACCACAGCTATCGAGCAAGTGTGACAAAATTGAAGCAGGAGCTAGAGTAGCCTAACGTTAAGCACCAACCTGAACCAACATCTGTATACCTCCTATAATTGTTTACCCAAAAATGATACAGTAAACACCCGCATATCATAACCTAGATTTTCCAAGTTAGGCTAAAATGATAGGTTCTTATAAAAATGGTATTTACAGTAGTTTTACGCTATCTAGGTTCTTAAATTGGTTTTGTTTCCACAAAAGATATCTGCTTTATGATTTTATGATATGAGGAAGCTGATACCTTCATATTTCATAATAATAAAAAGAAGGTTTGAACAAGGAGATCTGTGCAATATGTTCCAGTGGCATGCAGTCGCCTGAAATTTCAAGGTCATTTTCTAAAATAATACCCTTTTTATCTTTTAGGCTAACCTGCTACTTATGAAAGGGGGGATCTGAAATGAAATTAACAGGTTCTTGAAGTCAGGTTCTTATATGCTGGTGTTTCTGTACATCATAAATGAGGAACACCACACCGTAAAATAAACCTTCAAATTTATGTGAAGCTGGCCCTTGACAAAGCGAAGCTGATCGACGCATTAGAGATCCGAGTTGAATATTCGACGTCCTACATGGGGTTTCTTTAAGTACTATCATTTTCAAGGCTTCTCTTAGGTTGATTCATTTACACTTAAAGAAGCTGCTCGAGCAATCGTGGCCGCTCCCAGTTCACTTCCAGAATGGCTTTCGCACAAGCAACATACACAGACGAAACAACTTCTTGATAATTAGTTACCTAAAACAGGTAATAACGATCAAAACGCAACTAAGTTTGTGTCTGTTGTCTGCGCTTATGTACACTTCGCTTATGAAACCAACCTTAAATGGCTAATTTCTTTTGAAAGGACAGGTTATCCGCGCTTTCAGGCTACTGTTTGTTCAACTGGCAACTTAATAACTTTTGGATATGCTACAAAGCAAAGGAATCAACGTCAGTGATCGTTTACTAAGACTCACTTGTTCGCCAAATCTGTCTTGTTAATTTCGGGTAAATCTTCAAGAGAGGGTATCGAGTCTTCTTCTTTTCGGTTTGAAAGTAGCAGGCGGCAAATCCTACGAGATAAAAATTCAAGCGTAAAAATAACGCTTCGGTGGATACTTATCTCTGCCTCGCCACCTGGTGGGATGATGTACCTTTATTTTTCTACCTTTATTTGTACTTAAAGAAATATGCACTGCCCGCAGTTAGCAAAAGCTACAATAGAGCAGTGTTTACATTTACAATTTATACAAGTAAAAGAGGATTCAAATTCTAGATCAGTTACAAGTACAAATCAATGTGGGCATCATTTTTTTTTTCGTACGAGATGTCAGTTTCTTGTCAACATTCAGGGGTGTCTTTCGGAAAAACGCACTTGTTCGCTTTGTTTTTACGGAAACCCAAATATACCACTGGAAGCCAAAACCACTCCCCCCCCCCCCCCCCACCCCCGGGACGAAATAAACGATCGCTCCCTTACAATGGACTTTCTCAAGGACCATTTAGAATTAGTAGTAGCCTCACACACTTTGTTAGCTTATTATCTCCTGAGTGATATAGGGCAGTTTGTTTGGATGTTTAAAGGCATTTTCAAATACTACAAGTGACCTTAATTTCATTAATATTGTGGCGCTTTCTTTCCCGGTGCTCCTGATGTGCCTTCCCCGCTGGTGTTGTGGGGATGAAAGAAAGTACCACCCCCTCCCCCTTAAAAGGCTTGCAGGGAACGCTACCCAATGATTGGCTAAAAAGTTTGGCGCCACAATTTCATCCAATCAAGAATAATACCACATTTAATTTACTACACATATGATGACTACGACGCTAAATTCAATAACCTTGGTCACATTCTTGTTTTTTTTTTGCTTCATAGTCCTCAAAAGATTTCAACTCAACGCTATTTGCACAGAAGCGTTCTAGTTCGAATGAAGAGCTCTGGCGAGATTTTGCCGCATTCTTGCAGCGAAATCGTTGCATCACGCTCTATCCCAAATTTTCGCGCAACCATTGCGAGGAAAACTATCGTGGAACTCTTACTTTACTTTTTTTATCTACACTTTACCAATTGGTTAACTTACACCCCTTACATTTTTTATTTTAAATCCCTACTGTACCTTTCTAACTTTGTTAATTTTTCCGCGAAAATGTGTCAACCAAAATAAACCAATAGATCGTTTTCACGTGACGTCATAGCGGCCATGTTGGTGTACAAGAACAATAGACGTTCTCTCCTTTGGGAACCAAACTCTATTTTTATGAATATTCCATGCATACATTTTGTATTGTTTTGTTTCACGTGAGTGAAAACCATCTATAAATCAATTAAACCATTAAATAGGCCACTTCGGAAAATACCATAATACTCTTTGTTTGTCCCTCCAAATTTTGCATGAGCATTGTTTTTGTTTCTCTTGGGACCATTTTAAGTCCCAAGACCAACTGGAAACAATGCTTATGCAAAATTTGGAGGACCAAACAAAGATTATTATGGTATTTTCCAAAGTGGCCTATTGAACACAACTGTTAAACTGCTCGCGTGCGTTTGTTTTCGTGCTCGGCGCCGGTTGTGTGGGACTTATTTAGTATAATTTTCAGGCAAACCATTGCTTGTCACTTTACCTGGCCGCGAAGAGTAAGATTTCTATCAATAGAAGGAGCTCCTTCAGGATGACCTCACTTTGTTTGCAGTTGAGCTGTGCTGCTATTAACACCTTGTGACATTGTCGGATTTGACGAAAAATGTTCTGACAACACAAAAAAGAAAAAATGTTACCAGACATGCGCAATGAGGACTTTTACATTCTAAACTAGAAAACATTCTCGTCCGCAGAGTCCGCTTTTCTTTGGTCAGCACCAAAAACAAGGACTCTGGCCACAGCCAAAAATTCGCGCAGTCGCGGCTATGGTAAAATGTTGTAGCCATTGACGACCGTTATTGTTATGCGCAGAAGAGCCGGAAGTCGGTGATTCGCGGACTTCCTGTTTTGGCTGTGGCCAGAGTCCGTGTTCTTGGTGCTGACCGAAAAAAAAAGCGGATTCTGGGGACGAGACTGGAAAAAACACGTAACTCGTGTTTCTGAATAGTCAAATTTTTGTACCGCAGCCAGAAAATCTTATTCTTTGAAAGGAGAATCTGGAAAAAATAATTATCAGAAACTCGAGGTTCATTCAATTTTCATCAACATTAATAGGCTTCTACGTGGTCGCGCTTTTCGCCTGTGAATTTTACCTGCAAACTTTCTGAAGACACTGCGTCTACGTTACTCAAGCCTTTGAATTTTAAAATCTGCCACAGCAGCGTGCCTCCACGAGCATTCGCAACTGGGTGCACTCTGTGCTCCACAGTAACACGCGACCCTCCAGTTTCGTCTTCGAGCGCTACCGAGTGTATTCTTCCCAAATCCATGAGTGCGCGACCAAACGTCCCAGATGTATCCATGAACACGTGACGACTCAAAACATCGGGCAAAGAGGAGCGCAATGTCATCTGAAACGATACAAACAGAGAGGTTAAAAATAAAATATGGACATAACGTTAAATCGGTTTCTTAGCACTTCGCTGCCTGCTTGAATTAAGGTAAAGGTTGCCTAATTCAAACACGAGATTATTCCTTCGCCACATTGGACACGTTTTCACATAATGCAGGCCTAGATTGCAAGCATCTGAGCTGGGAGGAAGCCCTCTAGCCCGTTGAACATTCCGTTGGCATTTATCTTCCTGCAAATTTTCAACTTAACTCACCAACTCCGTGTCGGCATTCCAGGCTAATCCTGCTCCCGCGAGTAACGCTGGGATACTAACACTCAGTGGATTAACTTGATCAGGTAAGGACCAATCACAAATGAGGATTCCTAAAGCATTGCAGGCAACTGCTGCTTGTACAGCATTGTTCATCACTAAAATACTTTCCTCAGAGTTTCCACATACACTGAAAGGTGAAAGAAAATTCTAGTAAGTGCGCGTTTTCCGAGCCTATTCTAAAATTAGATACCACCCCTTCCAAAAAAAATTCAGGTACTTTGTATCCATTTCCCGTCTGTCATACGAAAAAACAAATGCGAAACAACGCAAGGGAAGACAAATCCTAGTGGATCCTAAGGATATGTTCTTTTTCTCTCTTTTTTTTTTTTTTTAAATTTCCTTAATTTGTCACACCAGGACCACGCTATAAGACTTAACGGTTGATATGCATTTACGAGTATCGAACTAAGTTACTTTGTGACCACTAAAATTTTAAGCAAAAAGAAAACAAAACAGATCAACTTTATATACACACGTACCTGTTCCACGAACCCGTACCAGGGCAAACAAAGAAACTGACGCTGTAAAAAAAAACAACAACAAATGCAAACACTAGCATTAGCGGGGTTCCCTGAAATAGTTCACCTATGCTTGCATTTAGTTTCGTTAAACCCTTGTCAGAAAGATAGGAACAGGGCCGTGCGCAGTTTTTATTATGAAAATTAGTTTTCATTCATATGTAAAGAGAACAAATTACCATTACCTTAGCACTTAGATGTGGCCCGGGATTAATTCGTGGATTCGACGCCATATGTGGGTTGACTTTGTTGGTTCTCTACTCTGCTTCGAGAGGTTTTTCCCCGGGTACTCCGGTTTTCCCCTCTCAGGATGTGTCAGATTACCCCGCCTAGGCATCCTGAGAGCCTGTTAACCGACAACTAAAAAACAGTTGAGGCTGCTAATGCAACAAGGAGGAGTTGGGGGTTGGGCAATCTCGTCCCCAAAGTCAGTTTTCTTTGGTCAGCACCAAGAACACGGACTCAGGCCACTTCCAATTTCTGCGCAGTCGTAGTGAAGAGCCATTTTTGAAACCGTTGACAACCACTGTTGCTTCAAATTTCTGAGCGCGGTGTGCACACGAGCTGGAAGTCCGTGAGTTGGAAGTTGGAACTGACCAGAGTCCGTGTTCTTGCTGCTGACCAAAAGAAAAGCGGACGCTGGGGACGCGATTGGGGGTTGGGGCATGTTTCACAATAGTATTTAAATTGATAAAAGCAGACACCTTGTTGAAAAGAGCACAAAAAAATTCTTTGCGCGCTCATCCTTTTTTAAGTAAAAATTTGAATGGTTCATCATTGCCATTTGGAGGGACGTCTTAAGGTTTAGAATTACCTGCCATTTAATACTCACCCTGCATCCAGCAAAAGTTTACAAAACTTAAGGAAGTCGTGATCAACCTAAAACAACGACAAAAGCCAATTGCTACTTAGAACTGTGACACCGGAAGACAACTTAGTATGAATGGCGTCGCTTCGTGGCAAAAAAAAAGTATAAAATGGAGAACGACGGTTTGCTCAGCTCTCCGCGATCCTACACGGTTATTAACTCGATGACACTGAACTGTGTTTAGGCCTGAAGGGTGAGCTTGCGGTTAGGGCACTGGCAGACGGTTTCAACGCTTGCATCCGTTCGATTTTGTTGAACAGCGATGTTAAAACGAGTGTGTCTAATCGGCGTGGGTGGGTGGGTCGTGGGTCCCTAACCCTCCCCTAACCTAACCCTAACCCTAGCCCTTTTTTAAATCAACGACTGGAAATTCTCGAAACAGACAAGACCAAAGACAAATTTGGACCGAGCACTGAGGGAGCTAACATATACCTTTTTTTATCTTCAAAAAAACACGATCCACCACCCACGCGATTTAGCCTCACCCTGTTGAAATCGTTTGCTTCCCCCTTTCAACCGTGTTGAAACGACGTTGAATGAGTTGAAAAGCATTTGAAGTTTGCTTCAACAACCATTCGACATTTGTTTTGTTTTCACTAATGTTGAACGAGGTTGGAACCGTTTGCCCTTCTCTTTCAACATTGTTGGATATGAGCGTGCGCGCTAATCGGTTTCTCGAAGACGTATCACGTCCGTAGTATCCACAGTAACAACCGCGGCTGCAGCCTGGGACTGAATACAAGGCATCTCGTGAGGCTTTGTTGAATCAAATGTTGAATGGCGAATTGAAATCGTTTGCCCACCACAGCAATCAACATCGTTCAACAAAATCGAAAGGATGTTAAAGACGTTTGCCGGCCCCATAGGGTGTTCCAGCCCCGTCCACATCCCCCAAATGATTTGTCTTCAGTTGTTACGAATTCAACCCCACAATACTTGCGTTTTTTGAAACGAGTCTTCCAATACACGACCCAAATGCTCTCTTACTGTAGCCCAGGCCTCAATTATCAACAATTAAAGCAATGAAAAATAAAATTCTTTACAGAAACAAAAACAGGAGTGAAAAATACCCTGATCCAAAAAATGTCTGACTCGGAGCAATGAGTATTTAATCAGAAAATATTTCGATGCTAAATGGATAAAATATGTCTTGTGTACCGTGTTTCCATATTCCATAGCAATTACGCCAGGAGGGAGGTTCCATAACTGCTCAGGGTCTCCATGAAGGGAGTTTGCCCAGAATTGAAGAGTACGACCATGTTTAACGCAAGATTGATAAACCGATTTAAGGTAGCTCATGAACACTTCGTCTGTGCCTTTTGCCTGAAACAAGAGCAAATATTTAAGTTAAAAATTCAAAATATTTCACAGGTCACTCGTGAAAAGTCTAGGGAACGGCTTAATCTAGACACACATGTCGCTTTTACCTCCGCTGTAGTTTTTGATTTTCCTGTGCCGAATTCTGGTGCCTTGTCCAGACCAACATGAGCGAATCTAAACAAACAAGAAAAAGAAAACAGATTTATGAATCATGCAGCTTCAGTCATTTTGTAGTGAAAAGAAACCCGTTTCCCGTTGATAATGGAGAGATTTAACAACACATTTAAGTGAAACGGAAAACAATAGGCCGCTGTTTTTCTTAAAAGCTTGAAAATTCCCTTATTCTTACTTAATTCTCTCTTTTGAGAAGTTGTTGTACTCCATAATTGTAGATATAAGGCAAGAAAACAACCGAAATGAAAGAGGGTTCTTTGAGTTTAGGCAAAACGCAAATTTCGTACTGGCACTAAAAGGGCGACACTAAATCTCCCAATTAAATCAACCTTATCAACTGGCTGTGGTATCACATTTCCAAGAAAACTGTGGCAGAGGTGTTTATTGGAAAACGTAAAAATGTTTTAGCTGCTTTAACTCAATTAATTTAATAGTTTTATCTAGTTGCCGTTGGAACGGGTTTAACGAAATACAACAGGGCCGCACCACATGCTGCAGGCAAGTGGGATGCAGTTGGTTACCTTGACGATGAAAAGCACGAAAAAGACTGGGAATGAAGATTTCGCACAAGTGCGATGCTTTCACCGCTGGTTGGACAGAGGCAGGAAGGCGTTCTGCTGAAAACACCAGAAAACACAACAATAATTAAAATAGTACAGGAAAACTACATTACAGGCGATGAGCATGAATTTACCGTTTATCTGTCATATCTCGATAAAGATGTGTTGTAAAGGGCTTTTGGTTTACCTTTCTTGATTTGGGTCATATTCCACTTCTTCCTCGCCTAAGTGTTTATAAGACTTGAACCATAACCTCAAAAAAGCAATAAAAATAAGTCAATTAATTTCTTCGCTGTGATTTACGCTTGGTGTAAAGGCAGTTTTGTCCTTACACCGAAAAAATGAAACGCTTGCGAGCAAGCAGTAGTTCCTTTGGATATTTTGAAAGTATTCTAGAGACCGACATAAAGGGTTGCTCTTCTTACAAAAAAACAACACTGAAAATGTTTCTCCAAGTAGTCATTTCTTACCATTGACTAAATCCTGACAAACTTTCAATATGCGGCACGAGTTCAATATATCTTCTTTTACAGTAACTGTCTATTTTAATTATGTCCCTGGAGATAGAAAAAGAAAGAACATTACTTTGCATTTCAAGTTATGGGTGAAACGCGAGCTAATATAAAAAAAAATCTTCATATTAAACTGAAACATTTTGTAACAGACTCAGACAGAGCCATTTATTAGAGTGTATTTCAAGATTCCGTATGCTAGTCAATCTGCACGTTAACTCTAGCAAGGGAAATAGGGCCAATGTTCTCACCCCTGTCCTCGTGTGGGCCCATTCCCAATCTCAGGGCTACCGCTCAGATGCACTACATTGGAATAAAGATGGCACTTAAACTTAAACTCTTATAGATCTCTCTGTGAGAAATATGAATGCTACACGACCAACGATTAAAAAAACAGACCCCTTCTCTCACAACTCAAAGCCGTTCCTGTCCAGTGTTACTGAGTTACACTTCGAGTTCAGAGTTCTAGGGTGTTACTGTAGGTTACCACCCGAGAAAACGACGTTAAGTTAGATATTTATCTTACCTCACGATATTCAGTTTCATCAAGGAAAAAAAAACGTTTTTATCTAGCGGTTTGAAGTGCAGAATACGACCCGTTTAATTGGCCAATCATAACACGCCATCTAGTAAAAATCGTATTGACGGACGCGCTCTATATTTCTGATGAGATTACGGAGTACTAGGTTTCCAAGCGCGCAGGGGTTCCTAGCGCAGTCGCCGATCATCATCGGCTGAAGGTCACTGTTTCGAAGTTAGGAGAAGAGTCTACCAGATCGGGCAAGCCTCTGGTAACCACTCTCTCTTGCCATACGGTGGCTGCCTCACCAACCTCAGGAAGGGCTGGAGGAAGCTTACAGTCGCCTGCATAGCAGCCGGCCGACGATGATGATGACAATGAGAAAGAGTTTTTTTCAATGATGATAATCTGAATCACCTAAAATTTGCGAAAGTTTAAACGTTGTCGACCAGTCAAAGTCCATCACCTACCGCAAGCTGTAAGGAGTTGTATTTCTCCAAATCGTCTCGTGTCCAGCAAAGGTAAACGTGTTCTGCATGTACAGTTGTAACTGGTTGATTTTCATGGAAGACAAAATATCGATGAAAGAGAATATTGTTTCCTGAAAAAGAAGTAAAGTCAGAGTCAACGAACGAAATGATATATGAAATGAATCACATATTGAACTGCGGAAATGAAATCAAGTAAGGCTATGATCCTCACAGTTATAGACGCAATTTAAGCAATTGTGCAGAGAAGCCTGAAAATTTCATAATTTTAACGGACACTTCGTTGAAGTCCTGAAATTTTCAGGCTTCTCCACGCAATTGCTTAAATTGCGTCCATAACTGCGTGAATCATAGCCTTACTTAAAGTCTGAGCGTTGAAAAACGCAGCCGCAAAAATTTGGCGAAACCAACCCTTACTTAATGGGAGATATCAGGGGATATTTACCCACAAAGGTGACCCGTTAAGATCGATGTCAGTCTTTGTTTCTTTAAGTCAATTGGGAGTGAAACCGAGCGCGTTTGAACAGAAAGGGAATATGGGAGAACAAGCAAACAATCCTCCACATAATTCCTCTGACTCTTTTAACCCATCAGTGGATAAGTGCCGTCAAAACCAATTGATTTACCGTTTGGAAAGTTATTTATAGCAAGTTTCAATCAAGCGCCGTAAAACCAAAACCAAAGTTATTACTTTGGCCCATCAAAAAGGACGGAGACAATCCAGTGAACTAATGAAAACTCGAAGTAATTACACTTAGCCGTTACAAAGCGCGGGAAAATGTGCACGCGCGAGTCACGATTGGTTTTGGTTTCACTTCTGGCGCGAGAACTTTGAACCAATCACTGAGTGAAGTAATGCAAAACCAAAGTAATTCACTAATTACTTTCGGCACTCAACTGAAAACCGCTATATCCATTGGATAACACTGTTCACCTCTGCAGCAACTATGAGCTGATTGGGAAGAGGTTTTGTTGCTGAATATTGCATGAAAATTAATCGCCCGAAGTAGTTTCGGTAAGGTTGCTGGACGCTTAATTACAAGGGCGAAACGACTCACCAAAAAATGCTGCAAAATTCTTTCCAGATTACTTACCAAAGTTGGAATGCGGCCGGTCGATATATCCCACAGCACTCCCCTAAATTTCAAGTCTGGCCAGTCGTTTATCTTAAAACAAAGACAAAAAACGTTAAAAATTGAAACAAATTATTTATTCGGCCATTCACATACCATAATTCTGCACAAGCATTGTTTCCAGTTTCTCTTGGGACTTACAATGGTTTGAAGAGAAAATTTTAAAAAATCAAAGGTTTCATGAACCACTCAGAGCTGTTTGTGTAGCATCAGCAAACGTGGGAAAACACTTTGCAGCATTGTCTACGAACGTTTGTTAAGAGTCGAAGTTAGACATGCTGCGAAACATACCAACGTTTATAATCATCAAAAAACTATATCGGCTCCGCGTATACCACGTTCTAAAAGATCCACCATGGTGGAACAATTGAGAACGAAAACACGTACCTGAACTTGAGGAATTCCTGAACCGTGGAAAAGTCGTAGAATCTGAAGTAGCGAGTTGACAGCATACCACAAGGCCGGTGGATCGCTGGCTGTTAAAATGGCCTGTTGAAAGTGTATATGACAAAATGTTTGGACACCAAATGCACAGCCACAATTAAGGAGTTGAATATAAAATAAACGCAATACCTTGACACTTGAAATATTAATTCTATAAGACTCTGGTGTTTGGAAAGAGTTGGGGCAAATTTGACACTCGATGCTCCCAGTGGCCATGACGGTCTGCTCCGATGCTAAAAATGAGAAAAAGCACAGGACAAGAATAATGCATGAGTTGCGACACTAATGTTCCAAAATTAGCCAGGAGTCATGTTCATAATAGCCTGGAATTATTGCTGGCCCCCATACGTCACTGACAGTTCTACACTTCTTTTTTGAAGAAGACGTCCTCTTGTAAGATCAAAGGGCATCCGCGGCAAACTCAGATATGGCATATGAAGCAATTTTACACGACACCACATTCTAATACAAAGTTTATTTGCCAAACTACCTCCAATAATTGAACACTATGTTTCTTTAGAAAAAGACCTTTTTATTTCAGTAAACCAATGAGGTTGATGGCCACACAAGTTTGAACTTACTAGGGCAGGCCTTGCAGAAAGACCCCCCCTCTTCCGCTGGCCATTATATTCATACCCCTTATTGAATAAACACAGGAAAAGAGAATTGTACAACCAAATATGACGTTACCTAGCCCAACTGGCCTAAGCTCTAGTGAATAACCAACTTGTTTAAAGCTCTCCTCTAAAGTGTTCCATATTTCACAAACTTCCTGGAAACAGTCTGAAAAAAACATCCATTGTTGTCAGAGTTGATTGTGTTACCAATAGCCCACTTTTAATATATTTAAATTCAGTCCGAAACAAAAGGCATCATCTCGAGGCTCTCGGGAATAAACTCATACAAATCCTTGTATTTAGTCCCCAGAGCCTCAGAGATGATGCCTTTTGTTTAGGACTGAATTTTAAGATATCGAAAGTGGGCTATTTAAACCAAACAATATGTCTCTCTATCAACAAAACAATTTGTACACTTTCTTTCCAAAGTTTCTTTTCTTTGGTTTTTCATGTTTTTTGTGTGTTAATGATGATAATAATGATTCCTTATTAAAGTGCCCCTGTGATCAAAAAATCAATTCTTATTTTTCTTTGGATTTCAAAAATTTGTTACCTTAACACTATGTGACCAAGTTAACTCTCTTTCCACTTGCTACTTCCAGGACCTTACATTTTACTTATGTTTTCTTACCAATAGTACTGAATTAATTTTGAGCTTCCATGGTAAAAGGTGTGATACTTGCTATTATTATTATTATTATCATCAGTATGTTGTCAACTGCTGTGGTGATGAGTGAACAAAAGAAACTCCAGAAGGACATTACACTATGCAAATAAAGGGAAGCAAAGAAAAAGCATTTGCACTATAAATGTTGAGGAAAATTTTCATGCAATGAAGAATATCATGTTCCCACCTGACTGAAGTTCCCTATAAAGCACAACAGGGAGTGATGATGTTGGAAAAAACCTGGTGCCTTTAAACTGTGTAATTTGCTGTGGGTGTGGCCAAAGAAGGAGAAATGTGGAATCAAGACATTCACTGTTGGCAGGTGGGGCCATTGCAGAAACCAACTTTGAATGAGAAGTAATGGAAGGAAATGCGGCTATTGAGCTTTTGCTAGGAAGAATTGATGAACCAGTGCTGATTTCAGAAGGAAGCGATTCTAAATATTAAAAGTGTAAACAAAACAATACTGTAAACTGTTAAGAAAACAACATGATAGCAGTTTCATTCAATATCATCAGCTACATCATCTTTGAGGCTGCTATCAACAGAAGCAGAACCTTCATGGAACCACCACCACCCCTATAATTTAAGTGACCTTCTCTTGTTTCAAGTATCTAAAGCTTGAGCTATACAGAAACATTCTCCACATATATTACGGCTGCTTAGCAGCTGGAGGTCTGTAAGCTAAAAGAAATCTTTGCACCTGTTTGAAACGCATTGCGGCCATTTTTTTCCTTTGTCTAACAAATCCTGCCTTTTTATAGGCTTCAAAACTTGGGAAAAACCAAGCATTTTCCGTTCACGCCCGAGCCAGAAGGGGAGTGGGTCTCTTCCTGATTTGACATCACAATCTACTTTGCATGCATGTTTACAAAGAGTTAATGCAATGTAAATCAGTTTGTGATGTCAGATCAGGAATAAACCCACTCCCCTTCTGACTCAGTTGTAAACAGAAGATGCTTGGTTTGTAGCAAGTTTTGAAGGCAGGACTTGTTACAAAAAGAAAAAAAAGGCCGCAGTGCGTTTCGAACAGGTGCAAAAATTAATTATAGCAAAAAAAATATTTTGGGGTTAGGGGCACTTTGAACCACACTATAATGCTTTTGATCACCATAAGGAGTTCTTTCTCAAGAGTAAGTCACCCAGTTCACAGAAATACACATGTGCAGTCACACCAGAACATTGCATCTCAGAAATTCTTACATATATTATCTGATCTGGCCCGTAATCATTTTCTGATTGGACAATATTATAAGCACAGGTTTTTTCATTGCTATCATTGTAACAATTTGGCACCTTTTCTTGATAGTTTAGCACATGTTATCCTTGAAAGTACTTTCCATTTTTACCATGGAATATAGGCAAAACTCTGTTGCAAGAATCTCTGTAGGATCATTAATAAGTTATTGCACCTCCCTCCTCAAATAAAGTTATTGTATTGTACCAGTATCTGGCCCTTGCCTGGTAGAAGGGTGGGGGATGCTCCCCCGAACCCCAACCTCTAATTACATTGGATCCCATTAGGACGCAGCTCTATTGTTTTCAGGGTTAGGGTCCATCGTCGATCGGTTGTCTGTTTTGGTCCATTTTTTTCTGAGCCAATCCCGAGAGCTGTTGTAATAGCTGCGTACTGACCCAAAATTTCATCTTCAAGTGGTTGTATCTGGTGCATTTTACATGTAGGAGTAAATTCAGGGAGACCTCACATTAATTTGCTATCAATGAACTTTAGTAGGTGGCAGATATTTCGTTGTAGGCGGCAATTTTCCGGCACATTTTGACTGGGCTGTAGCAGTTGTGCCTTCAGTTGGTTATACTTCCCTATGGTAGCTAAGCAAAGTACCGGCTTAGGTAGAGGAACTGCACAACTTAGCTGAATATTAAAATACCTTTGTCTAAGTGTGTATTTGAACAGCTACCATTAGTAACAGGTACAGCTTTCTTTATAGGAGATGTCAGGAGCTGCATCATATGTTCAGAGGTCACTATGTCCAATGCAGTTTGGTCCTTGTAAGGACTACATTGTAACAAACAAAACACAACAAAAGTGAAATGATGAGAATGTCTTAAAATATTGACTGAAGGTGACAGCTTCTAAGTTTAAAATTTTACATTAGAAATGTGTCAGAGTTGAAGACACCAGTGAGAAGAGTAGATTCTTTCCCCTTTCTTATCTCCCTTGACAAAAATATGTTTGAGTAACAGTAACATTGTTGTTAGAGTTCATGTGCTACTTTAGATGTGGTTTACTTCAAAGTCTGGAAAAAACACTGCCCAGGGACACCTCCCAGACTTTCCAGATAAAATTACTTTCCAGGATAAAATTACAAAGATAACAAGAAACCAGAACAATTTACGTCTTTTGTGCTAATTTTGCATTCAACCCCTTTAAAGAATGAAACTCTGCAATCCTATACCTTATTGTTTTTAGTTTTGTATATCATGAGCAAAAACATTTTGAGAAAGAGGAAAATGTAGAGGATATCCATGTATCCCTTCTTTACCATCAAGTTTCAAAACTGTATTTGTAGTACAGTAATGCCGCCGTTTGCGGTCACGTGTTGACAATGTTGTATAGTAGAAGAGGTTAAGACCCTCAACAAACCCTTCTTTTGCCTTGATGTCTGTTGCAGCACCATTCTCCAATAGAATTCTAGCAATGTCTAAGTCACCTCTGGTGACAGCATCATGTAAAGGCGTCAGACCAGCTTTATTAACTATATTCACATTAGCTTGATGTTCTACAGAAAAGAGAAAAACAATGCTTATTTCTCTCTTCCCAGCATTATGAGTCAAACAGACATGAAGATAAGATCTTGTAAGTAGGTATGAAGTTCTTCCTAAATTCTTGTGTGCCCCAGTAGCAGTAGCAGTAGCAGTAGCAGCAGCAGCAGCAGCAGCAGCAGTAGCAGTAGCAGTAGCAGTAGCAGTAGCAGTAGCAGTGGCAGTGGTAGTGGTAGTGGTAGTGGTAGTGGTAGTGGTTGTGGTAGTAAGCTTGGTGGTTTGAAGAATAACGGTAGCGAGATTAACAGCAAATGGGAAACAGTAGGCTGTTGGCACAAAACCATGTAAATTCTCTCATTCTAACTTGGCTCTCTCTTTTGAGAGGTTTTTGAGAAGTTTCTCAACATCTTTACGTAACATGCAAGAAATGTGCCAAAATAAAAAACTTAACAGTTGTCTCTCGTCTTTGGCTAAATGCATATTTTAGCCTGGCGTTTGCTGTTTGCTATAAATGCCATGCTAAGTCTCTTTAATAACAATACTGGCCATCATCAAACCAGCAAAGTCATCCCAGTCCTCAATGTGAAGTAGCTCACAAGAATAGTTCTCAGGACACAAAATGAGTCATTCACTGGGATCAGGACTACAGCAATATTCAAAAGCTTACGGTAATCCCTTTGATTGAATATTTGTTGTTTGTACAATTAACCAAAGGGATAAAACCCCACAACACAATAAAAGCAACATGTATAAAAAGAAAAGAAATTTACCACACAAAAGCTTCACAATATCAGTATTTCCATATGTGACGGCCCAATGAAGAGCTTTATTGTCACTTGAAGCACCATCACTTGCATTCACGCTGACTCCTGCTTTTAAAAGTTTACGCACTCTTGGTGTACTGTGAAGTTTAATACACAAAACGGACATGTATATATAAGGAAAATGTACTTGTTGTGCAAAGGTGTCAGGAAAAAGTGGAATACCCGGGGAAAACCTTTTTGGTTGGGATGAGTAAAAATACATTAAAAGTAAAAGTAAAGGTACACCTTATTTAACGTCAGTAATTCCTTTACCCTATTGAGCAAGGGTATTCTCCCAGGAAGCCAATGGTGCGCTCATTTTACCCCCCACTTAAAATAAGTGCTCCGTTTTAAGGGTATTTAAAGCTACTTTTAAGCTACACTGAAAAAACAAAAAAAAAACAAGGATGTCAGATCCGGGAATCGAACTTGGGACCTCTGATGGCCGCGCACTAACCGACTGTGCAACCCTTGCTCCTTCGTCAGTAATTCCTTTACCCTCTAGAGCGAGGGTATTCTCCCAGGAAGCCAACGGTGCGCTCATTTCACCCCCTACTTAAAATCAGTGCTCCGTTTTAAGGGTATTTGAAGCTACTTTTAAGCTACACTGAAAAAAAAAAAAGTTGAGACAAGGATGTCAGATCCGGGGATTGAACTTGGGACCTCTTGCACCAAGGCCATGCACTAACTGACTGTGCCATCCTTGTTCCTTAATTAACTCTACCAGTGCATTATACATGCAAAATGTATGTCAGATCTAGAAAATTAAAATATTAATTAAAACAAACTAGTGAAACTTGAGTGCTTCCATCACAGTCAACGCTTATCAACACTTGAGAAGACTAAGAAAGTCTTGCAGTTGCCTTAGCTAAAGATCAACTTTCTCCTCAGGTATCTTCCAGTCAGCAGAGTAGCAACTCCTTATCTTGGGTTAACCAGGTAACAGTCATTACTTGTTTCATTATTCAGATCTGCAACGTTTTTGCTATTTATTCATTACAATTAACCTTATTTTTCACTTACTTGGACTTTGCCGATGCCTGTAGGAGTTCTTCGTTATAAACTCCAAGAATTGTTTTGTCATTGCAATAATCAAAGGGAGTGGCTCCTTCATTGTTGGGGATGGTAGGATCAGATCCTGCAGCAAGTAATGCTCTCACAGCATCTGCATAACCAAGCTGCAGTCAAGCAAGTAAATAACAACAAGTACGGTAAGTAATCCAATACCAACAACCAACACTATACAAAAATATTAATTGAGTATATTTAACAAATCGAAAGTGGTTCATACTCTTATTGACAACGATATTTGTCATCACAGTGGTAAAAGTGTTGTGGACTACGGTATGTTAACTAAACAGTTAAGCGACCAAAGTTTTAAGCCTTGATTTCAAAGACACCTGATTATTTTTACAGAAATTTTCCTGTTCAAGGGTCTGCCATTATTAACTTTGAGTTCTTGAGAGAGCTGAATCAAGGAGAAAATGATGTCAAAGACTCGCTAGTTTAAGAATGCAATGCGTGTGTGTGCCGCAGAATTAATATGCAGCACGGGAGTTTTGGACTTTCAGACTTTTAAACTTGCATTTTGCATATATAATAAGCTGCATTGTTATACCTCCCAACTCAAATACCTTTTCTGATTGGAGGAGAACGTCACGTGTCATTGGTCAAAACTTCATGACGCCCTAGGGCGAACAAAACTTCATGACGCCCTAGGGAAACAACAACTTGAACTTTCGACTCACACGTGATCAGGTTGTGTACCTTTGAAACGGCGGCAAATCTGTACGCCAGCCGACGTCAAGCAAATAATTTTTATCTGTGTATTGTTCTATTTTGAGTTGGGAGGTATAACAAAACACTTAATGACTGGCCCCTTGGGAAACTGTGAGCTTTGTTTCCCCTCGACCTCAATGTTTCCCTCGGCTTCGCCTCGGAGAACATTGAGGGTCTCGGGGAAACAAAACTCACTGTTTCCCTTGGGGCCAGTCATTAAGTGCTTATTGACACACTGAAATTTTAAGCTAGTGTGCCTTTGCTGTAACTTTTCCCTGGAACCAACCCTCTGAGGTCAAATCGGTCAGTTTTGAATGTGGGTAATTGTGGACCATGAAATCCAAAACTTACACTCAAAGCAAATGGATAAAAATCAAAGCTCAAAATTTTGCCAGTCAGGTGTTAAGCAAACAAACTCTCAAAATCTGAAGAAAAAAGCAAAATTTATTTCTTTTAACACTTTCTGTCACCCCTGGAGGGGCTACCACTGATGAGTAAATCGTCTGACATTAGACTAAGAGTAAAATAATATTATATAAGTATCATTCTTAAGAAGGAAAGGGTTAACCCTTTTCTTGTAAGAGTATCACTAAGTCTTGCAGATTCTATGGCAGGCAATATTACTGGTAGACGGGGAACACATAAGTGGTGAAAGGGTTATGTGAGTGATATACCGCTGGCTAACCTATTCCTTCCTCAGAGTGAGTTATAGATTTAACTCTGTCAAACACCAGGCAATTTTACTCATCAATGGGTTAAGTAAACAGCGTGGAAATGTTCATTTTCAGTTTTCTTGAAGTACTAGTACACATACAAATCCAAAAAAATCAACATGGTCATTTTTCTCCTTGATCTGGCTCTATTAAACCTCACTGGGCAATTTTGATCACAAGACATAAGTCGAACATTAAATAAAAAAAATTCCATCTAAAGGGAACAGTCCACTGCTTAAATCTGAAGCTGAAAATCTCTGTCAGTAATTCACTAAAATAACGGATGGTAAGCTGAGACAGTGTTGATATTTGAAGAAAACAAAGAATTCAATTTTTGCACCTAGTACCACTTTACAGACATGTGATACACCCAAGACCACCAGTCCTTTGCTCATTTAAAAAAGACGTGTATTTTAACTAGGATTCTCCTATTTAATGGTCCACTGTTACCATCTCTAAAATCTTCAGAGAACTGGATCGAGGAGAACAGGATGCCACAGACTAAGGTTAAGAATGCAATGCATGTGAATTAATACACAGGACACGACTTTTAGGCTTTCAGACTTTTAAACTAGTGTTAACTTGCATAAACAATAAGCTGCATTTACTTGCTGAAATTTTAAGCTAGTGAGTAACTGATGTCACTTTTCCTTATATCCAACCCTCTGCGGTCTAATCAGTTACTTTTGAACGCAAGTAATGGTGGACTGTGAAATCCAAATTTTACACTTAAAGTAAACAGCCTTTGGATAAAAATCAAAAAGCTCAAAATTTTGCCAGTCAGGATTTAAGCAAAGTTAACACACTTTAAAAATGATCAGAAGAAAAGTAGTAGTACTTTAAGGACAGAGCTCTTTGTATTCAACTTACTTTAGTTGCAAGGTGAAGACAAGTCCCTGCATCATTGTCAACATAGTTTAACATCATTTTCAATATGTCATAAGGGTCATCATATTCATCATAATAAAACTGTTTTGGGACGCCAAGCTGAGCTTCTTCCTCCTCATCCTCCTCATCTCCAAAGAGACCATCTTCTTCTCTAACTGTTTATGGAAAATTAATAGTACAGTATATTTCATGCCATTTTAGATGCATTATTATGCTCCCAAAATCCAAGGAAAGCCTTATCTTGACTTGGGAAGATAATGAATTGTTTAAACTGAAAGCAAGTTTCATCCCTCTTTAACTGTTAAGGTCAAAACATCATCCCATGATAGCTGTTTTTAACCAGGCTTCATGATCTGTGTGACAGACGACTTCCGTAGCATGGCTAAAAGCCACACCGGATCGGACAAGTTGTAGGCTGGTAAAAGCCACACTCTCCACAGCACTATGAGCTGAACCTCTGGCCAGCATCGTGCTATGATGGAAAGAGTGTAGGCAGTAAAAACAGCTCAACCCTCCTTAGCTCTCCAGCACTACGAGCCTAACCCTAAAGAGCTCACAGCGAGATACCTTGGACTTTACTATACCTTTTATACTGAGACTAATGTCTAGGACTAAGCCAATGGTGACTATGTACCACTGTACCATCTAAAACAAACAACTTGTGCAGCGCTCTACGCAAGATGAATGGGGATAGTTGTTGCTTGTCATACTGATCAGAAGAAAATTTAACACCTGCTCCAAGTGTTTTCACATTCTTCATAACAAGTCTCACCACATTGAAGTGCTAAATTGCAGACATAGACAATTATTTTTATGGATGTTTTGAGTACATCTAATCTCGTATTGTGGTGCTAATCAAAAAGAGAAAAAAGGTGTACACAGTGAAGACAATGTGTTTGTTACGGTTACCCTATTGTTCTGACAAAAAGAGCTTTTGTCTAATAACAATAGGGCAGCCATAACATGTCACAATTATCATTCAAGATGGCCGCGCCCATGAAATTTGGAAACAAAAATAGGCAATTCTAAAGCTTATTTTTTTCCGGATACAAATGCTTTCCAAAAATATTTTAGATTGACTTGACTGTAAGTTTATATTTCCTGTGATTTAAAGTTATTTTTTGTTGAAGTGGAGGTTCCCTTTAAAGGGTTAAACTTGAAGCAGAAAATTTAAGTTTTATTCTTAACCTTATCCCACATATTTGCTTTGAGAGTCAGGAAAACTGGTCATAGTTTGATTAATAACCAATTAATGAAGGGAGTTGAGTTCGATATTGGTTTACTACATGTACTTTATACCACCCTTTCCAATCCCAATGCAATTGCAAAGTACTGGGTGACGTAAACCCGATATTAAAACCCATCGACTCCCAGGAGTTCCCCATTGACGAGTAAAATCGCCTGGGGTTAGACAGAAAAATACTAAATCTGGCCGGTTTAGGCCGGTTTGGACGTCAAAGGGAAATAACATATAATTATTTTAATAATAAACTTGATCCTTCAAAATCGTTGTTTTAGGGAGCTACAGTAGGATAATTAAAATTGGGACATTATCCTACTGTAGCTCCCTAAAACAACGATTTTGAAGGATCAAGTTTAGCAAAAGGAAATATCAATATTGGCCAAATTCAGAAAGTTAATGTAGCGAAAAGCTTTTTTGAGAAGGTAGCTACTTCCACCTTGCTACCGGCAATTAATTTACAATTTTGTTTGTATAACAAAAATAGAGGCAAGAAGCAAATCTCAGCGATACATTCAGGGTTTTTGTCAGCCGTCTTTCACTTTAAGGGATATCCCAGCGCCCAAATTAAGTTCATAAGACAGGACACAAAAAATACGTTTCTTCAACTGCTGACTTACAATTCGCGGCGGTGGAGAGAATGCTTCGAACAATATCTGTTCGTCCAAGAAGTATGGCTGATCTCAGGTTCGAAACACTTTCTTTCAGAGCTTCCTCGTCGTCCATCATGTTTCTGTCACTTTAAAGTTTATTTCCGTAATTGCGACCTCAGCTTCAACATACACGTGGGTGTATTAGACACAAATGTTCTCTTCTTTATCTTTCAGTGACCCTGCCATTTTCTGGCCACGTTCGATAAGGAATGAACCTTTGCAATAATCTTGTTATATAAAACACATGAAAATTCCCTAAAAATGCACCGGGGACCTAACTCATGGACTGCGGGACGGAGTACAGAGGTTTTAAGTTGGTCGTCAAATTTTGGTCATTCTTGTAGAACACAAAGGTCTCACCTTTGCTTCTTCGAAAATATGCCACTACATAACCGTGTAATTAATTGATCAGATAACGCTCTTGAGTGCATCATGGGTAATCAGGGCAACATGGCAGGAAATTCAAAGGTGGTCTGGTATGGAAATTAAAAGCAAAATAAATTGTCTATGACTCTACTTTTCTAGACTTTCGCCTTCATAAACCAAACAAACAAGTTCAAGTTCACAACTGAGATGAACTGGAGTTGGTATCTATTCTTTGGAATTCCTAAATATTGCTTTTTTGTCTCCATACATTATCTGTAATTTTGTGTCTTTGGAATTACAGGAAAGAGGCCCTGCCAGGGTAAATTCCGACAAGCAACATGGCCTAAAAAGAAGAGACAGAAATTAAAGTGAAATCGCGACAAACAACATCCTTTCTTTAAATTTCCGACAGCAACTGTCACAGCAACATGAAACATTAACAAAGCACTGACACAAGACCTTTTAAAATTCAGACAAACGACACGGGACTTCCCCCCCCTCCCCCTCCTGGCAGGCCTCAGGAAATATATGGCAGAAACTTCATTAAATACAAATTTCTACAATAGCCATTCTCCCCAACTTTATTCTGCCACACCTTTGAGCACATATCTTCTGTTTTGAAAAATTAAAAAAAAACCCAAATTGCATATCATGAATACTTTTCATGTTTTGAACTTCCACACAAACCTTTGAAATTCTCTCCATCTTTCCCTGATTACCCATGATGCACTCAAGAGCATGAACTTGCCTATATAACTGCAAACTGAAATCTTAGCATTTCATTTCTTGCTTATCAAAATATTGGAAATGTCATGCCAACAGGAAAAATAATCATTTTGTACAGTGCAAAACCTAAGTTTCCCTTTATTCCTGCCCAAATTTCTACCTGTTGGCTTTCCTAGCTGTTTTTGTAGTTTCTTCCAACAACAAAAATGGAGGTTTCTGCTCACTTGGCTATCCTTCTTGATGCACAGAGGATAGCAACCTCAAACTTGGGTGGATTTTGCCCCAACAGCCCATCTCAAGCTCAAATCAGTATTGTTGTAGTGTAAATTATAGAAGATGAATAAATTTAAAACAAATAACTTCAACAAGACACACTTAAAACCCTAACTCCAAACCAAGAAGAGGAAACTAGTTTGTTTCAATGTTTTATTAGATATTTCCAGTGTCATCATTCAATTATTTAAATTGTAAACAGTGTTCTAGGTTCAATTTATCTAATTTCTTGAGTGAATTGCTTTTTATGCGCAATTATCTATTAAATATACATGTATATACATAAAAATTATTTCCCTCAAGTTCTTCAAAACACAATTATACACAGGTGGTTGAAGATGGGAAAAACAATTTCTTAAAGAGGAAATACAATTAAACAACCCCTTCCTTGCCTTCTGCCATTCCATTATTTAAAACATCTCCAGACCCATGAGTTTTTTCAAATCCTTATGTGACTAGCTGCTAATGACGGTAATATACAGAATTGTACCATGATGGGTTTGTTAGTGGTAGTGCCAGCACCAGAAACAAAAGAAAGCCAGCAACAAATGATGCACTTATAACTGAAAAGAAAGAACATATAAACTCGAGATTAACCAGTAAGCTATAATAATAAACTTTACTGAGTTTTAATTGACCAAGACAGTAAAGTGAGCAGCTTATGAAGGTAAAGGTAAAGGTACACGTTATTTAACGTCGGAAGTTCCTTTACTCTCTAGATCTAGTACTCTCCCAGGAAGCCGACGGTGCGCTCATTTTACCCCCCTCTTTCCATCAGTGCTCCGTTATAAGGGTATTTAAAGCTACTTAGGCTACACTGAAAGGAAAGAAGTCGAAACAAGGATGTGAGATCCGGGGATCAAACTCGGGACCTTATGCACGAAGGTCCCACATTCAAGACCATGAAATGAAAAAAAAAATGAGGGAGGTACAAAAGTCGGACCAGATCAACTCGGATCACTCATCTCAGATGGATCCGAGGTGAGCGATACTAGTTGATCTGGTCCAACTTTTGTACCTGCCTGAAAAATTTGCCAACAAAAAATGGCAAGAGTGCTAAAAATGTTTCAACATACTTACGTCGTGGGTACTTTGAGCTGGGAATCCGATCAAGGAGGGGAAATCCCATGAAGTTACAAAAACTGTGGCATAAAACAGGGCCAATTAGATGACCTAAAAAACAATGCAAAATAAGCCACCATCTCAGATGTGTTAATGGAACAATAATTTAATGTTACTATCTTTTAACCTCACTAAATAATTTTATTCTAACATTTGGATAAGTTATAACCACTCCCTCTGCAATATT
>JALIRR010002590.1:0-12500 GCA_023091755.1 Montipora sp. Colony 1 RG-2022 | reverse complement strand
ATGACTGCCACGTTTTTGATTAATAAACTATCTATCTATATGTCTAGAATATAGAATACCACTAAAAAATGATGGCAAAATGCAGGAAATGCCACTCGAGAGAAACTAAATTTGCAAAAGGTCCTGGGAGAGGGAATACCACCAGACCCACTGCAGGCTAACCACTTCAAGGCACTAAAAATACTCCCTATTTTCCTTCAAAAGGGATCGGAATGTCTGTCACATACATTTTGCACTTGTGAATGGACGAAAAATACTCAATGGCACGAAAGGTTGTTATGTTTGTGTCTCCCAACTTTTTGTTGTGATCGTTGAGGGTTTAATGACTGATGATTAAATCGCCTTTTAGGATTGTAAGTAAGCATAAGGATGGTGCCTACTATTGTTATTGCGCATACTTTCTGCGCATCTCAAGATACTCGGATTTCCTATCGGTGATGCCTCCTAATACAGGGATATTTTTGCGCGGTTTAACACTATCCGGAGAAAGCAGATCTTAGTAAGTACTCTTGGTATCCAAAAAGAAAATTGGGGGTAACCATGTATTTTTGAGAGATAATTAAGCTTCAATTTGAGAAAGAACGCCATACATTGCTTTGTAATTTAAAGCTTTTTACAAATATTATTCATGAATATCCCCCAATTTTCTTTTTGGATTTCAATAACACTTGTTAAGATCTACATTTCCTGCATAATCACACACCGGGCCAAAAATATCGTTAACTAGTAGGCACCGTCCTTAAGTAAGTTTAACTGTAGCTGCTAAAGGTCATTAAACTCCGGCGACAGATTCAATCCTTTTCTTTTCCATACATTTCGTACATACCTAGGGTACGGCGATTTGAAAACATACAAGCTTGCAACATACGCAACAGAGATAACTAGACATGAGACAATTCCTCTAAAACGAGTGATGGTGGAGAAGTCCACGAAAGGTCCCATCCGTTCCGCCATATTGTTTATTACGAGGAGTAACAGCTGACCAGTAACCCATTCCCCTCGGGATACGGCCTAGGGGCCCGTTTCTCGAAAGTCTCGAAAACTGCCAACCGCTTGTTTTGGAAAGCCGATCTTTTTAACATGTTTTCATGGCAACAAAAGGCAAATTGGATCATACTGTGAAACAACTTAAATCCTCTCCGTTCTTGAGATTCAAAGGGAATTATGACACCCGAAAATGGCCCTTCCGTTTCGGGACTTTCGATAAACGGGCCCCAGATCTTCTTCAGTTTTCTTAGAATCGAGGCATCTCTCAGCGGGAAAAAGCGCGGGAACCTGTCTCACCGCCGGGTAAAGAGAAAGATGGCCGCTGTAAGTACTGTTTTTCATTGTTCTGTCTTCTTCTCTACTTTCTTTCGAAATGTCCATAACTCTACTCTCCTAATGCACTAGGATGATTATCCTCAAAACTGCAAGCAGAATGTTTTCAGAGACGTTTTTGAAGTGTTTATAAAGAAGGGAAGGGAACACCACAAGTCGATGCTTGAAAGAGAAATCACGGTTGTTAATTCAGCGCGCGGAAAATTCAACTACAATTTAACTTTCTAATTGATCGACGCCAGATCTAAATTGTAAAACCTCGCCTATCTAATTTTGTTTCAAATTGATATAAGTACTTTGTACATGTTTTTCGTTAAAGGCGAACAGAGGAAATGAACACAAGAATGCTCTGAAAAAGACAAACCCACAAGCTTGGCAGCTTTAACTCTTATCGTGTATAAATAAAGGCTTTATGTTATGTTATGTTATGTTATGTTATGTTAATGAAGGAGCCTTATAAAGATAATTTGCCATGGTTTCTACTGATTGGTCTTAATGGGTATAGCAATATTTGCACACTTTTAATATTAAAATTTGCCAACTACAGAACAAAAGAAGATATTAGCTTGTGGTTGGCATATTAATAACAATGGGTAACCAAATGAGAAATATTGCTATTTACAAAAAAAAAAAAAATATATATATATTTAAAGTGTGAAACTTGATTGTGAGGATATATATATCCTCACAGCTGTACCATCAGTCTTGCAGTATGACTTTGTTTTAAATCTACAAATTATATGCTGGTTAGATCTTCCAAGATCTGGTGCTTCTACTTTGTTCAGCTGGCCCTTGCATAAAAAATTATTTACATGAGACTGGGATGAACTCGGACTGGCACAAGTGTCAGCCTCATACATTTCCTTTTTTTAGATTTACAGGAGAACGGCCTGACAATGAACTTAAACCGGTCTGAGGAGAGATTCTCTCATACCGTAATCATGAAAATTACAACAAATCTCAGACTGGGTCCAGCAATTTGAAGCTTAGGGTATATGCTTTTGGGTCAGAAATGTATTTAATTAGACAAAAGATATCATTTTGTCTCTGTTTCACGTAACAGTGCTGTAGCAGGGTTAAATTTATTGGGAGTGGGGGGCACATCATGAGGGCTGAAGCTTCTTAGGGGAATCTGGGGCATTCTTTACGGGGAGATTTTCAAATCTGGGGTGTCTAAAATGTGGAAGACTTTTGTTGGAAAACGTTATAAAGATAGCACTAGTAAAAAAAATTAGGCTAACTGGAGTGTTAATTACTCTTAAAGAATCCAACAAAATCGTTATCACTGTTCTACTTTTGAACATTTTTATTTTGTTAGCCAAATGTTTTTCGGGGGGGGGGGGGGGAAGTGGGGCTGGCTTCTCCCCGTGCAAACATTTCATACCACGTCACTTGTGTTGTTCCAGATAGGAAAAAGGAAAATGGTTGTAGTGTGAAGGTTCAGTAAAGTTGGGAGGAATAGGAGTGAGGACTGGGGAGAGGTGAAAAGTGAAAGAAATCAATTCATTTGAGCTCATTAGTATTACCTACTGGTAATATTAATGATGGATACTCTTGTCAATGTAAACAATATTATTATTATTATTATTATTATTATTATTATTATTATTACTATTATTATTGAGGACATTGATAAATCTTTTGGCAGGATTTAGAAACCCAGGGTCATTAATGTTTATGTTGTTCAGTTTCTTCTCTTGAAAGATTGCTTTTTCTTTGAATAATATTTTGACAGTTCTCAGTCAACTACCTGAAGAACCTGAGCAGTTGAACTAGTCGCAGCTAACTAAAGAAATACTTGAATATCAACCAACAAAGAATTCTTGGAACATGCTCTTCAGTTAAGCAACTGTCACAGAAAGCAAGACGAAAGTTATAACGCCTAAAAAGTACAATGAAACATGTCAATAACCACTTAACTCCGTAAGATGAAATACAGCAAAAGGAAAGAGAAGGATGGATGGACACAAATGGACAAGATTGAAACGGATTGCGTTTGGGTAATCTTGAATAAATACTATGTTATTGCCTTATTATGAATTATTAATGTAACATGTTGTACACCAATTCTCGCTTTTCACATGACGTCAAGGCCGCCATGTTGGAGCCCCCAAAACAAAGAAACGGCGGCCATGTTTGAGCCCCGATCAAATCCTCCGCAAATTTAACTCTCAGTTATTATGCAAAAGTTTTCTTTTGTTTTCGTTGAAAAACATGGCTGTTGATCACGTGAGTGAAAACCAACAATAACTTGTTAGGGAAAGGCTTTAGGACAATTAAAGGATATTTCTATTAAGAAGATCCTAAAAGCCTTTTTCACATGTACCGGTAAATCTACTAATGTTGCGATGATTAGTGAGCTAAGATACTTAAATGACAATAAATGGCTGCGGCCTCAAACTGAGGCATTTGCACGCAGCCAATCTTTGTGTCTGTGTCTGTTAATTGGGGAAAGGGCAGATATGTCCAGAAATTCAAGTAATTACAATCACAGCATGTAATTACCTTGCTTTCAAGGTAATAGGACATTTCCGAGATCATGTCTGTCTCCTCTTCAAAGCGAGTCTAAGTACAAAGTTTTCATTCATATGTAAAGTAGATATAGTTTACGTCATAGAAAGTGCGGCGTACGGGGTTTTATGCACGAGTTGTTTGTGTCAAAAACCCGAACGAGCGAGGAACGAGCGAGTGAGGGTTTTTGACACAAACAACGAGTGAATAAAACCCTGTACAAAGCACTTTCTATGTCGTGAACTGTTTATTACACATGAGAATTTTCATCAAAATAGTTTTCTGAACGCGAATTAGAAACAAAAACTCACTAACAATAGAACCAAATGCAAATTTAATTTAATTCAAAAACAAAGTACGAGATGCACAAGTGATTGGCATGGAAACGCCTTTACGCTATCGTTGATTGGTTATACTTCCACATGTGAAATAGCTGTACGCCATTCTGATTGGCTGTATAGGCCTTTTTCACATGTGAAAATAAAGCGTATAGATTTGTACAAATGAGCTTTATGGAATAAAATTCTCATGTTATGTGTAATAAAACTATTTACCATCCCAAAACGTACCTTATTTCTTACTACCCAACTTACTTACTTACTTCTTATTACCCAGCTTACCACATTTCTTGTATGTAGGGCTGCCACTTAAAGGGGAGCCTAAATCACCCGCATGGTATGATAGCTATGCCATGCAAGCCGAATCAGCTGTCCGTGGCTGCTAATTGACAGGGTGAAATGGTTTTGCGCATGCGTGATGTGTTGACTACACCACGTTGGTGTGTCACCTTGCTTTTTTTCCCCCAAAGCTTCGAACTAACACTTAGTCTCACTTTGAAGATGAGGCAGACATGAACTCGGAAATGACTTATTAGATGTCCAACAGAACAAAAACACACCTATATGTTACTATCCCGAAAATTGTTTCATGGCGTATATTTAGCAAATTGTGAGCACTACACAAACAGACAGGGGTACCCAACGTCAATTTTCGGAAAATGTCTGTTCGGAAGACGATTTGAGATCTAGAATTTTCGGAACATTTGTTGTAAAATTTCTTGCTTGCCTGCTTCTCCTAGGATTTTCGAACATCTGAAAAATGATAGAATTGCCCATTTTTAACGGATTTTTACCATAAAAAGGTCTTCTAGAATTTTAGGGAGCCTTTTTTCTGGCTGAAATTTTCGAAAAGGTAAGTTTTGATCCCTATAGTTTTCGGATCACTAGACTTTCAGCCAGGGAATCCGAACAGATGAAAAATTTTTAGGGGATAAAAATATGCCTATATCTACCATTTAAATACTAAAATACGTTTAACAATGCTATGTTTAAGTGAAGGGGGTAGTTTCTAAAGAAAACTGTGGTGCTGCGTCGGTGGGGAAGTAGTATACAAAAATTTGGTTTTATCAACTGAGTTGATAAGGTAAATTGGCCACCGTACAGAGATTCTAAAAGCTGACGATTCGCTCTGACCAAGGGCTAACGCTCGAAACGTCAGCTTTTAGAATCTCTATACGGTGGCCAATTTACATTATCAACTCCGTTGATAAAACCAAATTTTTGTATACTATGTTTAAGTGGTATTGATCTATATTCTCGTTGGGTGCCCCTGAACAGAGGCTCGTGTTTAGATGCTTGGACCTACGTAGTCCCGCTCTGTCTAGGAAAGCGTTCAAGCCTTGTAAAAAAATCGCCGTCAATAGGTCATTTGCATGGTGGCATTATTTCACTACCGAGACCAAAATGCTTTGTTGTTACTCAGATTTTTCTTTCCTCCTTGGAACGAAGAAACAACGGTTTCAACGTGCCTGGAAATAGAAGCTACTCAAAGCAGTATGCTCTTGGTAGTAAGTGACGCCATCATGCAGATGTGCTATTTTATCAAATAACAACAATCACTTTATTTAAATCTCAAGGTTATTTAACCAAGCACGAGTGCTCTACTAATTGGGAAACCACCAATCAACTGAAATCAGAACAAATCAAATTTGGTTTTTGAGGAGAGTACTCAGAGCAGAGTATAGAGAAAGCCAGCCAACCCACGGTATAGCGTCGAATCAGGGCCACATTGGTGGAAGAGGAGTACTCTCACTAGCCAGCTCTTCTCCCCAAATTGTTAGTGACCTTGTCCCTCGGGAAAAATGCAGAGTTGAAAAAGCGTAATATCTCACGGCTACGTGCCCGTTGCGTACCTCCCTGGGATCCGAGGGCCGTCGTTTCAATTGAAAAGTTCATTAATGTTAATTTTAAGAGTGTTCTGGGAAAAAAATCCTCTAAATCATTTCATAGGGGGTTTTAACTGAAGGTTGGTTCTGCCAACTAATTCCCGTTTAATTATTTGTCCTTGCCTCTACATATTAACCCTTTCACCCCTGAGGAGTCCCCCATTGCGAGTACATTCGTCTCGCGTTAGACAAAGTAAAATCTATCAGTGTTACTCTTAGGAGGGAAATGTCGAAAACGGACAGCGAGACACGTTTCCTGTATACTCAAAATTTAATTCTTATGCATTACAATCTACAACACTCAACGATTCGCTGAGGAAAAAACTGATCGGGGCAAGGTACATTATCAGACAATCACGCAGTTCTTAGTTGGTGTTAAACTATCGTCAATCATCAAGGTATTTAAATGAATTCTTGCCGACAGGAAAGGGGATATTGGCCTATTACACCGCCAAGTAGTTCAAATGTCATGACTGTCACTTTAGCAGCAAAATGAGGAAGTTACCTCGCTCTCTGCAATTCAAGTTTTGCTGTTTGCGAAAACCATCATCAAAATTTTCTCCAGGACGCGATGATTAATTTTCTTGAAAAGATCCTCAAATCTTTTGAATTTCAGTCTTTAAACAGGAAAAACTGGATTTTTGCAATGACTGTTAATTTTTTTTTACATTCAAATCATGTAGTTCTATTTTTTTCTCATTGTCTTCAATTGAAAGTTGGCAGATACGTCCTTCAGACCATGCAACTTGGCGTCAGTTATCGCTCGTGGAACAAGATTAATGCCATTTTGTGGGGTGGAATAACAACTTCATTTGGAATAGGAATAATCGATCTTGGAATAACGAAAAATTTCGAGCAGGATTAATGAACACCTGATCATTCCTCTTCACAATTTTGGAAATCTGATTATTGCTTGTACAAATTCATAAAGGAGGAGGAAGTTCCTGTTGTGTGTCCGCTACTTTGACTTAAAAGTGTACATTAGTTTGGGTATTTATCATGTTTTTGACGAAAGATAGCGGTGATCCTCGCACTTAACTAACCTGAATTTAAGTAATCGTCACTTTTTATACACAGATTTATAGTGTCCCTAATTAGTGATTTCTTGACTGCCAATTTAGTTTGAGAAAGGTAGTCATTCACCTGAGACACTCAGGTTTCGAATCCATGATCTTTGCGACGCCGGTGTCGGTAATGCACTACCAACTGAGCTACAAAGCCACACAGTTGCAAGCAAGTCAATTTTTTTGGGTTTCCGTGAAAGGACTGATGAATAAGGTTAGGATTTACCTTGTCGTTCGTGCGTTTAACCAATAACGTTAAGGACATTTGAAAAGTTTCGTCATTCACATGAGCTTTATATTACAACTGATACGATTCTCGGTCAATATGGTGGAATACCGTAAAATCCCACTTTAAAGCCCTTGGCAAAGTGTTTTGGGTGGGGTAATAAACCGTGGAGTGGGGCTTAGCGGAACAAAGAAACGTGTTTCGCAACGACGAGATAAAACTTAACTGAAAAAATTAAAGCTAACATACCATTCCAGTTAGAGCAATGATTTAGGTTCTTGGAGATAGACTTGAATTGTGTGTATTATCTTACTACATGAATTTTCGCGATATCAAGAAAGTGTCGCAAAAAGGAAGTGACCAATGCACCTATCATCGGCCATCCTCTGCGGGGGGGGGACCCCGGGAAAATACCACTTTGTATGGGGACTTATAAGGGGGTTTGAACGATCATTTTACCCTGCAGGTGGGGGAAATGAGGGAGGATTGGTTTCCGGAAGCCTTGCACCCCGGGGAAAACAGGGAACTTCGTAAAAGAAATAGGTCAATTTCAAGTTGTCTTACATCAAGGCCGCTGTGCAGAAGAATGCGGGCTCACCTTGTCCTCGTGGAAAATGGCGGAGTGCATTACCTCAGATATTGTACTGTAAATCCATTTCCATCGTGTTATTCCTTATATTTGCTACTTCAGATACAACAATGGAAGACAATTGACTAACATAAGACTTTTCTTTTTCCCTTTACAAGTTGATTGCGCGTCACGAAAAGAAGATATCAACGCCACGCCTGCTGTTCAATATGATCCCCATCTGGGAGGGGGAATTTCTTAACTTTGATTGCTCTGTGTCCCCTTCAATGAGGGGGAAATCAAAAACTTCGACAGGATCCTGTACAAATCCCCTCCCTTGCCCGGGGTCCCCCCCCAGGGGGTGCATAACATTATGTCAATAACCACAAGAAAGATATTACCACTGAAACATTTACAAAATCACATTTTTTTTACTGTTCTGAGGCAATGTCTTGGTCATCCTCATCCAGGCTTCGTGCTCGATTTTGTCTGTAAAATCTTAGGAGTATTCAAGGAGTTTTCAAGAACAAGAAATCGAGTTTTCAAGGAGTCTTTATAAGAAGATTTCTATGCCATACATAGTGTTTCAGTGTTTTCTTTGCTGAAAAAGCCTCCCTTGATATTCCTTACCACATCCTGCAAGTTGAGTGCACGCATGGACATTTTAATTTTAGGTTTTAATGTTTCTCTAATAGTCAATTTTGGGCTCAGTTTTTGAAATGTCTCTTTTAACTTAGCTTGATGCAATCTCAACAATTTTCACCCAAGCAAAAATTTAAGGAGTTTTCAAGCAGTTTTCCGTAAAATCCTTTTTTTCAAGGGCTTTTCAAGTGCCCTTGAAGTCTAAAATTAAATTCCAGGGCTTTTCAAGGACTTCAAGGGGCTGCGCGAACCCTGTCATCGCTACTCCTATCCACGCGGCACTTCTTTTGTACAGTCTTCAAGCTGTCCATTCACTGGCTCCCTGTAATGCGCTTCCACTAGCTGCTTAAATCTCTCAATGGCTTTCATGTTCTTTGAAGATGTTGACATTATAACTGGAAAAACCTTAAATAACAATGACCACAACCAGGTTTTCTGAGCACCCCCAGTAAGCCATTGTTTTAACGAAAACCGCTGGTCAGCAACCTGGTTCTGCTCATTGTTGTCTAAGGTCTTCCTTATAACTGTCGCTCCTACTGGAATTTCTAAACCGCCTTGTTTATGAATGTCGACCTTAAGCTATCGGTTTTGAAACCAATACATGCAACTTGGTGGAAATGTCAGTGTAACTTTTTCACCAGCGCACAGGGGAGAGTTCACGTCTTGAAAGGATGAGAGAAGGCGGGAATAAATGGTGTTTTAACTGAAAGGGAGGTATTGCCGCCAAAGTATTATTGCCATTGAAATGTAAATTGTGTATTACTAGAAAACGCAAAATTAAAGTGATTCAAATTATAAAATTTTCGCAAAATCGCGAAAATTTCATGCAGTAAGGTACATTTACGGGAGCATGAACATGAATCTGAAGTGAGGAAGGGATAAGCAAGTTTCAGATTTCATTGTAGTGAAGCTGCAAAAAAACTACTTGCATCATGGCAAAACTGCCGGATTATCCCTAGATTTTTGCTTCATTACTCCAGAACATTGTCATTGAAGAGTGGAACAGAACTCATAGTTGTGTTATATGTGAATCAATATTTGTTTCTTTCTGTGCTATCATAATTTTTGTTTTAAACTCCACAGCCGCACATTTTCGGAGGTCGGAAAAATACTGCGCAGCTTGTAAATATCCGCACGTATTATATGTTTAAACAATTCAATATGGTGTATTGTATCTATTTCTTGATAAACAATGACAAACTTAAATTCAGCGGGTGGTACTGTAACATTGCGGTCCTATAAATTGGATAATCGTACCGGGTGTGCTATCTGAGGGACGACGACGCCAATGAATGACATTTCATTGGCGAACTTCAGGTCTCGAAACAAATGCAATTACTGCCACTCAGTGAGTGTGAACAGTTAGACATCTGAGTTGGAGATGTACACATCCGTTTGTAGTCAAAACAATTTGTTACATGTGGTAAGCCTGCCAACGGATTGATCTTACCATTAAATTATTTTGGGTGAGGTTAGGGAATACTGGAAGAAAGACTCGGGGTTCACTGAACGGAGAACCAGTCTGCAGGCATAGAAAACTTTAAACAGTTACTGCAAAAATTCCAGGACTAAAATTCAACGCCTTTCCCACCGAAATTGATCATCGGTTTCGCGGTAGAAGGATGACAAAATGGATCCATAAATAGGGTAAATTGCAAGGTGGTAAGGCAATATTATTTTAGTTAATCAAGAAACCAGTTTGAACCGTTAGACTTTATCAGTTCCCGGACATTTGGACTTTCTTGGCCGAGTAAAGAAAAGGCCAATGTCTTCTTGTAAGCATCAACTGTAGAGGCAGGGACAAATCCATTGAACGGGAACAAGAGGCTACGGGTAACCTACACTTTGTTCGAAGGAATTTTAGCAAATTGTCTTTAAAATTCAAAGTATTTCAGTGATCTTTATATGTTACGATATCTTGTTCAATTCCATAGTCTGAAGTATAAAGTCCACATTCCGTGACCCAACCATATGGTTAAGTGCGATGGTAGAATATGTGTTCACATTTAAAACTGTTGTTAACGGCGTTGACTCCAACCAAAACCAGTAAACAAATGCTTTACAAATTTCTACGATAAGCCTGGTTTTCACTAGCGACACAAGCATAAGTAGCTTATGCTTGTGAAACGAACGTTGACATAAGCATTAAATAACAACCACGGCATCCGCAATTTTATTCTAATGCTCAGACGCGGAGAATCTGGAACGAGTGTTTTAATTAGCCAGACGTAGCAAATTTCCTTTGTGCTTATGCTGAGTTTCGTTTTCACAAGACGCAAGCACAAGGAAAAATTTTGATCCTTAGGCTTGCGTCGGTGAAATAAGCGCTCTTATGCTTGCGCTTGTGAAAACCAGGCTTTAACAATACTGATAGAATTAGAAAATTTTGTAATTAGCCTGGTAAGATTTGTTATCGAGTCACTCGATGACCGGATATTGCATTGCGTGCAACGAAAACACAAAAACTCGTTTGTGGTCACGCAAACAATTCATTACTTCATATTCCCCCGTCAATCTGTCCCGTGGTGCCTCTGTGAAGTAGTGGTCACCACGATTACCTCTGAACAAGGGGATACCGAGTTCGAATCCGGAAAAAAACGGAGTCGACTCCAATACTTTAAAAGTAAAGTAAAGCAACCATATTTATCGTCGATAACTCGTAACAGTAATTCAACTGACAAACCTGAGGTCGACGGCGCGCATTAGCCTCCATTTCATGCTAGATCTGGTCCAGCCGTGAGAATTCGAAAACGGCCTATTGCAGCAATTTGCTAAACATGCGCCATAAAGCATTTTTGGGGATGATGAAATATAGGTACCGTGTTTTTGTTGGGGAGGGGGGAAAGGTCAAAATTTTCATGCATCTAATTACTTTGTAAGCAAGGACCATGCAGAACATCAAAACAGAAGCACCGGATTGTAATCAGGATTAAAGATAAAAGAAAATTTGTTCATGCACAGACCAAATGATTAAAAGGCTGCCGTGCGTCGTACCATGACGATGCACCACGAGATTTCGACCCGCACATCACCTACGCGGTTAGCTTTCAGATAGCCTGCAAGCAAGGCTCTTCCGTTGAAATGGGGCGAGGTCGAAATATAGGGGCTTGGTTACTAGTTAACATTATGAACTCCGTTGATAAAACCAAATGAGTGGACTGCAATTTGGTCTGAAATCATACGTGTGATTTTGAAATTCTTCGATTTGAAATCACAAGTCTGGTTTCAGTACAATGACCACTTTATTACATCCATTTAAAAATCGCACAATTTATGGGTTTATAAAAAAGCGGACACAAAATGAACACGTGCTGAAAACTATCTCTCATTCGTTCGCTTCGCTCACTCGTGAGAAGTACTTTCAGCACTCGAAGATAAAATTCGTATCCCCAAGCGGCCATGTAATATCCTCTTTTCATCTAATTACCTGCATTTCTGGACATATCTTCCCCTTCCGCAGTTAACTGACACAGACACAAAGATTGGCTGCGTGCAAATGCCTCAGTTTGAGGCTGCAGCCATTTATTGTAATTAATGCACCTTGGGTTACGATTATTGGAACATGAGTAGATTTACATATTAAAAAGGCTTTTAGGACATTAATCATTCAAATAATAAGTAGTTTACCTATAAAGAAAAAGGCTTTGAGGATCTTCTCAATAATATCCTTTATTTTATCCTTAAAGCCTTTCTCTAACAAGTTGTTGGTGTACAGCATGTCACATTAATAGCAATGCAACAACTGATTACTGTCAGTTTCATCCGGCAATTGTGTAATAGACATAATACAGACTGTATTTAGTACCTTTGATCTGCAACTGTGTAAAATGTATGATTTTCAAAGTCTCAAAACTTTCCTCTTGATTTCTGTGACAGAGGCTTAACTGAAGAGTGTGTTCTACGAATTCCTTTGTCGGTTGATATGAATTTCAGGTATTTCTTTAG
>JALIRR010002589.1:40000-50000 GCA_023091755.1 Montipora sp. Colony 1 RG-2022 | reverse complement strand
TCCTACTTTTCACGTTGCCATGTTACCACCAATAGCGTAGCTCCTACTCTACTATAAAAACTACACGTAACCCATAATCCCTCGATTCGCTCTGACGAAGGGCTAACGCTCGAAACGTCAGCTTTTAGAATCTCTGTACGGTGGTCAATTTACATTATCAACTCCGTTGATAAACCAAATTTTTGTATACTACTTCCCCACCGACGCAGCACCACAGTTTCTTTAGAAACTACCCCTTCATTCAAATTCGAATTGAGTTCGGCTCATGAAAAGATCGTCGTCTGAACCGGGCCTAATATAATTAGGGACGTTTTTTAACATAAACAACGTGGTCATTTTCTTATTGCATGATACAACGAAGAACAACTCAGTTTTTAGTCGAACATAGTATGCCATACAACTGAAAAAGTTTAACCAACGATAAGCCTCAGCCCAAAAATCAGACGTTCTTACGTAGTAACAGTGTATATCACACACTTGTGCAAAACAAAGACATGGTGTTTACATCTACATTACCTCAGATATAAGGCAATACGCACCTCAAGTTTTGAATTTAAAAATCTCAATCTCTCTTCCAAGTCCTTGACCGCCTGTTCATAAGAAGACCACGAAAAATGTTAGCTTACTGCAACCAGTGTGTTTTTCGGTAAGATGGCGCAGTGCTGATTAAAGGGTCTAATTAAATTCCTCCGATATCTAAGCCATTGGGGAGGAACAATGTTGGCGCAGTGGTGAGAGCACTCACCTTCCACCAATGTCCACTTGCCACGGTGGACCAGGTTTTGCCAGGGGTCGATTCCCAGACTCGGTGTCATCTGTGGATTGAGTTTGTTGGTTCTCTAGTCAGCCCCGAGAGGTTTTCCCCTGTGTACTCAGTTTTCCCCCTCTCCTCAACAAACAATGTTTGATTTCAGTTGATTTGAGTTACTTAACCGAAATAAGTTAACTAGGCAAGGAGTAAAGAGCCTCCTAGTGGATCTACTACTAATATAAATAAAGGCATTAGTATGATGATGATGATTATTATGGGACAATTTATTTAAATACCCAAAAATGATTTTACAACATTTGCGGGCCTGTGAGCCTGGGCAATGGTGCTCAAGTAACTATCCTATAAAACCTTATGACTATGGTTAATCTAATGAATTGTACACTCTATATACTATAAACTTTATATATTATAAACTTTATAAATGAATGAATAATTAGGATATGATCATACTTTTGCCTCTGGTTTTCATACAGATCTGTTTCGTACAGGACGTTTAGTTTGTCCTGCACTCATCAGTGTGTAACCAAGAGTGATTTTATTCGTTGGAGTTTACCGCTTTTGAGTCATACATGGCCGTTCGTGTTGCACGCTCCTAACGAATATTCCTAACGAATAAAATCACTCTTGGTTACACACTGATGAGTGCAGGACAAACTAAACGTCCTGTACGAAACAGATCTGTATGAAAACCAGAGGCAAAAGTATGATCGTATCCTAATTACTCATTCATTTATAACTGCCCTACCGCATGGTATAGAGCACTCTTAGTACAGCAAATACAAACCTACTTTACATATATTATTAACTTTACAAATTGTATAACTTTATACAAAATTATAAACTTTATATATTGTACCACTTTATATGAAAGTGGTAAAATTCAGATGCTTTTGAACGAAAAAAAAAATACAAATGAGATACTATATACAGATTCATCACCTATGAACAACTTTAAGCAAAATCACTTTATGAGAGAAACCTTTTAACTATTTCACAGTTTTGGGAGATGATCCATTTTTGTAAGCGTTCAATAGTTGTCTTTGCTAAGTTATGTAATATGTTGGTCAGTTATTTTTCAAGATCTTTGTAGTAAACTGCGAGAAAATCAAAGACTACTTTATGAACTGGGTATAAGTTCTTAATAACTAGTTTTAAATCTATATATTTATCTTTCTTATGTTTAGTTCGCATTGTAACTGTTCCTGGGTTGCATATCGTTCCTTCTATAGATTATGATCCATTCTTTATTCTTCTTATCCAGTACAATGATATTCGGTCTATTTGCCCCATTCATTGGACATTTTCCATTTTCCAGGATATGCCCCACAAGATCTTTGCTTTGTTGTGCTCTTGCCTTGGTTGCGGATTGGATTGCTTGTACCACGGGGTAGAATACTCAGATTCTTCAAATCTGTACCTTTCCAGTATAGCATGGTAAACGGTGCGTAGCATTCTGTCGTGTCGTGCCTTATACAGTGACTGTGCTTTGTGAGAACAGCCACAGAGTGCGTGTGATACTGTCTTTAGAACAGAGTCGGCAGGAAAATTCGTCAATTTGTTCGTGTAACTTTTGTAATCTATAAGTCTTTGTGTTAAGGAGTTGCTGCCTAATGCTTGTATCTACTGACATGACTATATCCGGAATGTTCTTCCACCGTCTAAAGATGTCGTACGAGTGGGCTGATGCTTCTGGATCCTGCCAATGTTGGGTCACAAACTTTCCGATCCATAGCTGTTTCATGACTTCATTTTTGCGTTTCTTCCTACTTGCTTTATGGATGATCTGTTTTATTTTCTTTGTTACGCTGTCAGTGTCTTCCAACACTATTGCGCCATCCTCAAAGTGGCAATTAAGTTTTAGTTCTTCTGCATACCTTTTGGCATCTTTAAATACTGACTGCAAGTTTCTTTTTTTTTGTTCTTTGTGAATTGTCACTGTTGTTTATGTAATGAGCTACTTTGAGCTGGGTACTCTTGTACAGTGACTATTTCAATCGATCCTTTTCCTCCTTCTTCTGATGGGAGATACAATACTATTTTTGACTCATACTTATGCTTTCCACTGCACTCATTGATTACATGTCTTGGGTTCTTTAAGGTTGTTAATACACCAATCAGTTGACCACATATAGTATATATAAATATGTTGTAATCACTTCGTGACTATTTCAACCTTTTTAATATGAGAAGGGTGTGGTAGTTCCTCAAAAATGACACTGGTCGGAACGGTGCTTTATTTAGGGGAGAAAATTAAGATTTATCCTCAAGTGCAGACGTTCTTCATAAAACCTCAAATTGAATCTCATCAGTTTGAGCCTTTCAAGTACATTAGGAGATGTGTTCATACAAATGTAGTTTATCTCATGAGCGGAAAGTAAGCGCCCTCATTGTAAATTGAAATCCAGATGTTTTTGTTGATTACCGGCCGCCATCTCAAAATCTCTACAAAGTTGCGTGAAACGCGTCGACCAATATCTCAGAAACGATGTACGCCACAGACCTGAGAATTGGAGAGGTGGTTAAAAGGTCGTTTCCTACAACATTCCAAGCTCTTGGCCTTTTTAAAATTTCACTGAACGATTTCCGATTCGACTCTATTTTTTCGTTCCGTGACAGTGTAAACTGTTGATAGTTTGAGGATACGAGAAGCGAAATGAAAAACAAAGCAAGATCATACCGCGCATCTTAATTCCTTAATTCCTCCATTCGCGCATAACCACAGTTCCTTGCGCCTTTGACCACAATCCCTTGCGTTTCGCAGAAAAATGTGTTCTTCTCTCGATTAGAGAGCTGCCTCGTTCGTTCACTTCAGTCTCACTCACTGCGGCAGCAACTATTATCATCATCATCATCATCATCATTAATATTACTATTATTATTATCATTATTATTAAAATTATTATTATTGTTATCGTTATTGTTATTATCATTAAAGTGCTACTATGACCAAAAATCAATTCCACTTTTTCTTTGTGTTTCAAAACTACATGTAAGGTAATTGAACACTAAGTGACCGAAGTTTTAAGTCTTCATTTCAAAAAAAAAAAAAACAATCTATTTTGACTGAAAACTTTCTTCTTAATGGCCCACCATTACTAACTTTAAAATCATGAGAGATGGATCGAGGATAAGATGACGACAAAGACATTTAAAAATGCAATGTGTGTGTGCAAGCGCTTAAATTAATGTGCACCACGGGAGTTTCAAACTTCCAGACTTTCAAACTCGTGTTTTGCATGTATAATATCTACGTTTGCACGCTGCAATTTTAAGCACGTGAGTCTTTGACGTCATCTTATCATCGATCCAACCCTCCGAGATCCAATCGGTCAGTCTTGAACGTGAATAATGGCGGACAATGAAATCCGAAACTTGCACTCAAAGAAAACAGCCTTTCCATAAAATTCGAAGCTCAAGCTTTTTCAGTCAGGTGTCAAGCAACACGCTTTCAAAATCTGAAGGAAGGGAAGTGAATTTTTTTATCATAGCAGCACTTTAAGGTTTCACCAAAGTTTCACACAGAATATACCTCTATGGATGCTACCCAACGGCCTCAGAAGTGATACCCATACAAAGACCAGGAAGTAAGCAAAGGCCGGAAAAGTACACAAAGGTTCCTCACTACCACAAATGGCCCTGGTTCTGTGGACTCGTGATTTGTGTAAAATTCGCCCACACAGTATCTTGTGGTTCAAATTTTTTTTTTCTTCCTTAAAAAGTCTCAAACCAGTTCAGTTTTGACATAAAGGAAAAACAAATTGAACCCAATATCAGCAAAATTAAACCATAATATATACTAAGCAATGCCAGGATTTAAAAAGAGCTCAGTTTGAAAAACGGTGGTTTAAGGAAGCTCGAACCAGTTTCAACGCTTCCAAGTAACGCTCTTATTAGAAAGAACGGCACCACAACGTTGTATCGTGTATTGGCAATATTGCGGTACCAAATGAAACACGAATTATTGCTGAACAAGATACAGTCATTACTGTGACGTAATATGTCACCGTGGCAACGAGCAAGCCCTGTAAAAACACCCTTTCAAAAACGAACTGGGTGACCCCATTTTTTATTTTTGAAAAGTAATCAGAAGGGCAAGATGAAACTTTCTGCAAAGTTCAAAAAAAATTCTGTCTTGTGGATTCAGCTGTGAATCCTCCGGACAGAATTTTTTTTAACTTTGCTGAAAGTTTCATCGTGGCCTTCTAATCACTTTCCAGCAATAAAAAAGGGGGGTCACCGAGTTCGTTTTTGAGAGATGAGCAACTAAATCCAAAATAAAGGGTGTTTTTGCTGGGCTTTCCCGTTGCGAAGGTAACTTATTCCATCACAATAATGATCACATCTTGCTTGGAAATGATCAGTGTTTCATATGGTACCATAACATTGCTGTTACGTGATACAGAGTTGTAGCGTCAGTCGATCTAAACAGAGAGTCTTCTACATGTAAGTGTTGAAACACTATTGAGCCTCCTTAAAGGTTGGTTGTGATACAGAAGGTGGCATCTAAACTAATTGTAAGAAATAATGTACAATGTATCAGGAGGCAGAACACTCACAGCACTAACTCTTGCATCTCGCAAGTTTGACAGTTTGGGCATGGTGTCTTCTAGTTTGCTTATCTAAATAATGACAAAAGTTAAATTAAAAATAATGGGTAAGGATGTAATTTTGCATGCATCTTATTATCCTTTCCCCTACCCTCTCTGCTTTATCACCATTTTCCCGTTCCTTTTTCTTCCTCCAAACCTCCCGTTTCCTTCTCCCTCTTCATTTCAGTCCCTCTCCTTCTTTTCTCTTCCCCTCCTTTTTTCTCTCCTTTTCCCTTTTCCCCTTCCACTTCCTTGTCACCTCTTTCTTGTTCCCCTTTGCTTCACCTTGTCCTTTTCCTTCCTTCTCTCTCTCCCTTCTTAACTTTCCTCTTTTTGTTCTTCCCCTTCCTTGCCCTGACTTTCCCTCCCTTCCCCATTTTTTGTCTTCCCTTTCTTTTATCTACCCCTTTGTTTCCTTTCCCTTCCCTAGTTTAGTTTAGTTTAGTTTAGTTCAACAAATCTACTTGTCCAATGACAACAATAATAACAAATAAATAGAAAAGAGACCGATGGGAAGTAGCGCCAACGAGTCACATGATCCATGCAAGGCCCCATCCCATTAGCTAATTTCAATTTTAAAAAAAAAAATTTAAATACTAATAAATAATCTTAAAACGCTAGTTAAAATATAAAAGTCAAATGAAGAAAGATTGAATAAAAATGCACAAAAGACAGTAATTAAAATGACAATTATTAATGGTGGCACAGGCAATTGCAGGAGAGAGACCAAGTGGAGGGCATGTCAATTTCACCTTCTTCTCTTCATTCCCTTTCCTTTTCTTTCCCTGACCTTCCGTTCCATACACCTTCCTTCTTGATGTACCTCCCCATTCATTTCCTTCCCTTCCCTGCCCTTCCTTGAATATCCTTTATATTCCAAACCCTCCTTCACTTCCCTCTGCCTCCCCTTTTTTTCCCAATTTTAAGTGACTTTACAAGTTACAGAACGTGCAATGTGTAAAGACATTTACAGTGTGCTAATGTAAGCATATTAGACTCTGTCAATATTGTAATGGCGTGACTGTATACCACCATATATGCACAGTAATGTATGCATAATGTGTAGAGTCGGCCCGAATGGATTTTGTTTGACAGATGTTAACCGTTGACATTATAAACATCCCTTCTATGTTAACATAATGTCTATACAATAAAACTCACTCTTTTGCTAAACAACTTGAGTTTTCTCTGGTAGGCTTCATTGTAACTCGGGAAGACCTTTCTGGGAGTTGGATTAACTGCAGAAAATACCACATTTTTAAGAGTATTAAATGTTTAAAGATTTTGACCTACACTGTATTACTTCACAAGTCTTATCACTGAGAAACTAACAGGATTTTGTTGTCTTTAAATAATATTTTGAACAATAATTATTGAAATATGCTGGTTCCTTAATTTGCAAGATGTGAGCCAATTATTTTTGCTTATAACTGTTTGATAAGCTCTTTGTAAATACAGAAAAAAAAGTGCAAAATGACAGTGCACGAGAATTATGCACTAGCTTCCTTTTGTCAACTAGGGATCTTTTACGCGTAAGGGTCAGGTATCCACTTGCACCCTTTTTTCAAGCAGCATCATCGTTGGCTATCCAACACACACATTCATAAAGTATATGATGAGAATCACTACTTACCAGAAGAATGTCTCTCACATACTTCAAGAATGTAAGGACTGTGGGAATTTGAAAAAAAAAAGGTATCCATCATGAGGAATACATTGCATGCATATAATATAGTTCTCGTGGACAAAAGTGGTTGAGACCTTTCTCACGTTTAGTCCTTTCAGACAATGACTACAATAAAAATTATACCCTCCCCCTTCTCCACTGCAGAAATAACTAAGATAATTCCATCAACATTGTTTGGGAAAGGGGTGGGACCTTACAGCATTTTCAGTACTTTATTATTTTATACTAAAAGATTTCTACCAATAACATTTCTTTATTAATAATATATAGATTTAGCCAGGCCTAAAAGTAGAGCTCCCGGGTTATTTATTCTTACTGCCTGTAGGGTTAGTGAAAATAAAAGGTTTTGAATTGTCCGACTGTTTTGATGTTTCCGGTTGCTACTTTAATAATTAATGTGATTTCCTTATTTAGCGGTCAACTTAAAAAAAAAACTGCTGAACTCAATGAGCACTAAACTTGAGCCCACAATATGGTCATGTGACACTGGTCAGCGGATACCTTGATTTGACAGGTGTCAATTCACCTTAAAATGGATGTCCAGTATCAAAGATGTATGCCATAAACTAGCATGATCCAGTGGTCACATTTGCATACATGGAGGTGTGGAAGTACGGACGGACAGTCAATGACATCATGGCTATAAAACCAAAATTACTCCCATCGATGGATCACCATATTCAGCCCTGCACTCCCCTGGGACTGAAATCAAAACTGCCTCTGGGCTTTTCAGAATGATCATAGATTGTAAACCACGTTTTTTCGATGTTTTGATAGGCTGTTAGGTGCATGAATTATTAATGAGTTTTTGAAAATCTGAAGTCATAAAGAACTACAACTGTTACAGCTGAAAAAATCCTTGGATGAATTTGTTGACAATGTTCAAGATTGGGCAGCTGGGAATATTAAAGATGCCACTGAACGAAAAAAAGAAAAAGTTTCTACTAATCACCGGAAAACGTTTGGCTTTTATGATGCACTGTAGGTGAACAGAGCCCACCATGCAGTACCAATTGACATGGAGCAAGTTTCAAGTACAAAACTACTTGGTTTAATAAGTTGTTGATGATAAACTCAGTTTTAATTAACATATTGATTACATTTGTGTAAAGCTTGCAAAACGTATTGGAACACTATAAAGAGGATCAGAAACTGTTTGCCAATTAAACAAACGTAAGGCTGTTATATGTTAATAGCACTATCATTAAGCGTGTAATAATATAACGGCCTTTGTTTAATTGACCATCAGTTTCTGATCCTCTTTATAGTGTTCCATTACTGAAAAACTGGGGATTTGAACCACGGTGGGCTGCCGCGGGAAGCCAAGCGCTGATTGATAGATTTCAAACAGTCTGCATTCCTTGAATTCCTTTGGTCGCTGAGTTTCGCACCGATCATATTGAGACAGCTGTATTTGTGACTTCAGCATCGATTTTCTCGGAAACTGTTGCAGGGATGAAGCTCAAATCCGGTGAAGAGATAGAGAAAAAACTCATCTATCAAGATCCGTCGCCATTCAGGTGAGATTTTCAGTATTTTTGCGTTAATTCCAGTTTGAAGTGGAGGAGGTCGAGGCTGACGGCCGCTAAGTTGCAAGCCTTGTCTCCCTCTCTTGTCTTAACCGTCACCGGCCAAAAGTAATTTTGCTATAAGACGCTTTAGACGGCCCAAGAAGGCGAAAAAACACCATACATGAGTCGATTAAGGTTTCATTTAACTTTATTGGGATATTCAGACCGAGATGTGAGTTAGATGTGCAATTTTCAGAGCTTTATTCATAACCCTCATATATTCTCTTCGTTTCATACAAACATATATTAAACCACGAACACATAGAGTGGTCTGCCTGTGGAGGCTCAAGTGTATTGTGAGTTTGTTTCGTACTTAAATAAATTAAGCTAGATTATTCTTCTTTTATGAAAGGTGTATATTAATTTGAGCATTTTACAAATTTCTTAGGTCTGTATTTTAAACTATTATAACTACAGTAACGCATTAGATTCTTACGATTTTTATGATAATTTTATTGTATATGTATATTCAGAGGGCTACCCTTTCTAAATAAAGCCTTTACTTACTCACTTACTGACTCAGAGATAAACAAACAAACCTTGTTACTGTATTCTCAGGAGTCCGCCTGCTCAAAGGTATTAGAGATCCCCTTCCATTTCGTAACTGTTGTTAAAGAGAATGTACAATTATTGACTTGACAAGAATTATGAGAATATTGGTGTCTGTGCATGCATGGTAATAAAAAAATTATCTTGGAAGCAAATTAATTTTCCCAACAAAAATGAGTAATGATGTCATGTACATAATTACATTAATATACACGTACTTTACATGACTGATTGTGTATATATTATACAATACTAAATAAAGAATTTGCAAAATCCCAAGTACACTATACTATATATAATGAAAATAGGTTTGACCTTCTCTAAAAAGTGGAATCAATAATTAAAGATGAGTATTCATGAAAAAACTAACCTGGGTATACATGTACATGTATCAGGTTAAGTAAGAAAAAGAAGTCACCTGATTGTGATTCAGGTACCATAAAGGTAGCATAAATTGTAGTTTTACCTTCAATATATTGCCCTTTTCAAACACTGATACCCCAAGCTGTTCTGCAAGAGCCTGAAAGAAAACGTAGCATGTATTTACATGTAAGCGGTTTCAATAAAATTTGAAGGTGGCGGCTGGTTTGAGTGGAGTACCCAACTTTATTATCAAGCTGTATTTATTTTAAATATTTAGTTATTGTACAGAAAACGCACCAAATGATTACAAATATTCCACGATATTGTACGGTTCGTTATTGTACATAATTGTACAGTAGAGGTCTGGCTAGTTTAGTTGCTGACATATTGTCCTGCACACACAAATCTGTCATACGTTCTCTGTTGTTTACAATTCATTTGCTAAACGTTTACAGTTCATTTGCTAAAC
>JALIRR010002589.1:10000-27500 GCA_023091755.1 Montipora sp. Colony 1 RG-2022 | reverse complement strand
TAAAATGTCAATAATATAGGTGTCAGCTTGGGAAGACCCTCAGTGTCAAGTAACTTTCCGGAGATTGTAGCTGTTGTGAAGGAGTTTATAGGCCAGCACTCTAGATCTGCTGCTGCGCATAATCGTTGCAGGGAAGATACCGAATATTGTCATGGAGTCAGCATAGAAAAGATGCGCCGACATGTCCTCCAGGCAATCCCTGAACTGAAAAAGATCTCAAAATCAACTATCAGGCGCCTCCTCCTACCACCACAAAAAAACAGAAAAGCTGCTAGCAGATACACTGGGCTTGTTGAAGCAAAACTTCCACCGAAAAGAAATGACCTTTCCTTGAAAGAGCACAAAGATTTTCATTTCACTTGTGCTCAAGTGAACTTTATCGGTGAACTTTCAGAAATGGTTGTTGACGAAACGGTAGCGTTGTCTGCTGGTGACAAAAATAACTTAAATGTGGGTATACTTCAGCAGTTAGTCGGTATTTTAATATTGGCAAATTTTTTATGACAAATGATCAGCCCAATTATCCCGACCATGATTTTCCTTACAGCGGCGCCAAACTGGTCCCATCAGGCTACCTTTTACTGAAGTCTTGATTTAGAAGGTCACGTAGTTTGTCTCCCCGACCAAGGTATTCCGTTAATGTCAAAAAAAGGAGCTCGTCGTCTCAACCAGCACTTTCACATCTCAAGTCAAAGGGCAAATTTCATTAAATGAGATATACTGTAGAGATGAATTGGGAAAGGAGAGAATTTCTTGGCTGCGCAATGGTCAACTTTCTGTCTATTGGTATGCCTCTTTGTTCCACAGCAGTACAAGCGCTTTACATGCTAGTCACCTATAAGAAATTCTAAAGCCCATTGTGGAACGCGACAATAAGGGGGCGGTGACAATCATATGTGACAGGGGACCTGACTGGAGCACAAAATTTACTCCAAATTTAATTAATTACGGGCGAATTGTGGAAAAATCTGAAGATAGATGTCCTCGTTATGACTTGCTATGCACCAGGGGCCCACTGAACACTGAACACTGTTGGGCCCCTCTTTCAAAGGAGCTTACAGGGGTGACACTGTCTATCAGTGTTAGTGAAGATGTACCTTCCCCATGGGAAGATAACAGCCTGCTGGAAGAGGAAATAATTAAAAAAAAAGGGGGGGGGGAAGGTTTTGAGTGTGCCATGCGAAGGCTCTAGCCCCTTAGAATGAGTTCACGAGCGAGTAAAGTCCTTTTCCAATGCAAGCACTCGTAAAATGATGGAAAGCGAGGAATTATCAGAAATCAAGCAAGAGTACCAGTTTTAAGTTAGTCTTTGCTGTAGGAAAACGTATCAGCTGCAATTTTCATGCTGCAATCAGGATTCTTGCGAACATTGCCGCACAAGGCCAATTCGTGCTGAGAGATTTTTAAGTATTCTTCGAAAAAGTGATGAAGCATTGACAACTCCTTCCTTAAGTGTAATTCACAGAGGTCATTATGATACAATGCTGCAGCAGCTTTCAGCTCTTGAGTTTGGAAAAAAATCTCTGGGTATTGACCAAGGTTTGCCCAGTTTAAATGGCAAAAGTGCACCTTTATGTCCGTTTGGTTGTCGATACGTTTTTTCAAGCAAAACTGATGCTCTCCGACATTGTCGTCTAATGGATCACACAGCAGTCTCGGAGAGGGCGGAAGTCGAAACGTCCAAAATTCATGTAGTTTAATTTGGACAACATCAAAAAGGATCCAACACTGATCAGTATTTGTAATGTTTAATTTAAATGTACCTACATTTACGGGCTAGGGTAAGTTGGTGATGCTATTTTGGAAATATATGGTGATGCAACGAACGTCATAACTTGGCCTTGGCCTTATTAACTTGTCTCGTAAGTGCCGTGTCTAGGACTGGGGACAATATGCAACTTTTTTCTGTTGATAACGTGTGAAACTTTTCACAGCGGCTGATGCGAGCTAAATGCCCGACTGTTAGAATATTTAACATGTACACCACCTTGAGCAGTCAAAGCGCAAAATTTCCTCGTGCAAGCGAAGTAATTTATTGCGGCTATGAACTAGTAAGTTGAGAGACCATAATCTTAGCCAGTGACCACGCCTCCGTCCACATTAAATACGATAACACAGGTAGCCCATACTGGTTTAATAGTTGCAACTACCTTAGAGTGGACTGAGAGTGGACTGGACCAAATAATCGCTAATCTGCACAAGTACTCCTTCGACGCATTCCCAAGAACCAACTTATCTTCCTGCTTAGAGTTCTCTAGTACACCCAGAAACTTGTAAGTACTTTCTTCTCCAAGGCTCTTGATCGACTTCAGCTCATCAATCTTCATAATTATTTTCCGTTTGCTTTACACTCCCTCTCTTCACATGCACTACCGCACATTTTTTCTCATTCCATTTCAATCCAATACAGTCCATTCCTCCCTTTACAGTTCTCATGACTCTTTCTAAGTTGCTCTCCGATGATGCATACATCTTCAAATCATCAATGTATAACAGGTGTGTAACCTTACAAGAGATTGGTTTTGATAGCTTGTAACCGCTTGTGGCTCTCAAACTCCAAGCAATAGGGTTGAGGCACAGGGTGAACAATGTTGGACAAAGGGAATCACCCTGTGGCAGACCTTTCTTGAAATGGATGATCTCTGAACTCTCGCAACCCTACTAAGTTTCCATGACGTTGCTTGCGTTCCAACTCCTAGTGAGTTTCCCTATTAAGACTCCAAACTATTCTGGAAATCTGTGAAGCTTGAACATTTTCACTAACCATCGATGATCCGCCGAGTTGTATGCCTTAGAGACATCGATCCACGCCTTGCTCAAATTTTTATGGCCTCTCTGTGCATCCTGACACACCATGCAATCAATGAGTAGGTTGTCGACAGTACCAGAACAGTCCTGTTTAGCCCCCCTTTGATCTCCTTGCATGAAGCCATAACTCAGTAGATCCACAAGGAGGCACGACATGTACCACTTACATGTATATAAGGCAAGTTATTCGTCGCTGGTTGTCTTTCGTAAATTCCCCTGGTTTAGGTAGCAAACTAGTTTTCCCTCCAGAAAACGACAAGGGAAAGTCCCTCTCATATACCCGGTTGCTTCAAAACTTCTAGCCATGTCCTGACAACTACCTTTTTCCACCAGACATTTGCAAGGAGGTCTGGGCCAGGGGCACTCCAGTTCTTCTTCTTTCTGATCATCTGCCCTACTTTGTCCCCCGTAAGTTTAAACTCGGCTCTGGGTATCTCAGGAACTGCTTCCCTCATTGCCTCTGTAACATCCTCAATCCATTCCATTCCAGCGTTTCCAGTTCCGGTTCCTTCCCATAATTCTCTCCAAAATTCGCTCGCTTCTTCAATATCTTCAAACTTCCTCCTTTCGTCCTGTTGCCCTTGCAACAGAGTTCGATCATAACTTGGCTTCTCGTTTTCGTGTTGTTTTTCAAGCATTTTTCCAAAACAAGAGTATACACTTCCGGGGTCCTGTTGGAACTTCCGGTTCACCTGTCTGGCCTCATCTAGCTTTTTCCTCCCAACAAAACTTCTCTTAAGCTTTCTCAACTTGGATTTTTCTTTTTTCCGTGTAACTCACTAACGCTGCCACCTGCAAATAACTTTGCAGGACCTCTAAAGGAGGATATTATTATTATTATTATTATTATTATTATTATTATTATTATTATTATTGTTATTATTATTATTATTATTATTATTATTATCTGTAAGGCTTGCTTAAATCTATAATATTTGTGTCATACATGTATGTAAACTAATATTGTGCTTTTTCGTAGGCATATTTGGAGTAGGATTCATTGCTGGCATAAAATCATATCATTCAACTTGTGTAGAAAAGATTATGCGGCTAGAAAATTCTAAGCTTGCTGATCAAGTAAGAGCCAGTAGGAGGTAAGTGGTAATGTTAAGGAAACTCTGCTAGGTACATGTAACGCTTACCTAAGGTTTGCCTCCTGACATGTGGAATCCAGTTCACTACCTGTTGATGAAGGAAGATAGTTGCATGTCTTTAATAGGGTAGACTGTGTAGACTCTGTATGACATAAATTTTCAAACAAATGAAGGCATTAAAATGAAAGAGCTTCATGTAGCAACCGTACAAGCAAACCTACAGGCTCCTTTTGCCTGTTGCCAAACAACTAGCTAGCTTAGTCAACTTATCATCTTTCTCACAAGCACATGACACTGTCAAACATAATATTAAAAAAAATAAATGTTACATTTCAAATTTGAAGACAATAAATGTATTTATATATATAAATGTACAATGTGGCATGACTTTTACCGGTATTATAAAGAAAGAACACTGAAGTAAATTGACCACCAGCATTTGTCCTGTTTAAATGTTTGAATGATATCAAAATCTCCATCATCTACATCTACATGTTCCAGCACTCAGCAAAGTCCTTTTGACTAATGTTTCTGCTTAGGTAGCCTCATACACCATAAGCCTTTTTAAATATTCACCTCCCGCCAAGCCAGCCACTTGTGATGGATAGAACAGAACAGCCACAACACAGGGCAGTCTCCATCACCTTCTCCTCTCGAATTCAATGTAGTGTGTGGGTTCTTTAACATCCCACAGGGAACTTATGAACATAGTTCACATAATTTTTTGTGAGATGCCAGGCCTACCGTTTATAGTCCTTATCCAGGAAGACTTGAAGATCTAGCCATTAAAAATTGCAGCTGAAGTTTAATACAAAGGCAGCATTTTCTCCTCAGTTACTTTATTAAAAGTCCTGAGTGTTGATCCAGCCGGGGTTCAAACCTGCAACCTCCTGCATGACAGGAGCTCGTGGCGGTGGCTATTGACGAGCTTGTGGTTGCAAAGGCAGCACGGCCTGCTGTAACTCCACCGACGAAACGGCAGCAGGCCATGCTGGAGAAGAATCGTCCTGATCCGCATCCGTGGCAGTCTTTGCGAACCGAACAACTTTGCATATATTATTCAGGTTTATATGATGACTAATACGTCATCGCACGGGATGATGAATATTATATTAGTGTGAATAGGTTTTCAAATCATCCATGTAAAACAAATGAGTGATGATGGTGTTGCTTATTCTGTACGCATAGTTACTCTCATTCAGGAGAGAGGATTTTAGATGCCAAAGCTATGCAGAACAGAATCATCATCATCATCATCATCATCATCATCATCATCATCATTATTATTATTATTATTATTGTCTTTTTTTTTTGGTTCCCTCTGCCTCAAAACTTTGGCCTAGCTTGTGAGTCATTCAACCTTAGACTTGTTAGCTTCGCACAATTTTTTGAGAAAGCCTGTTTCTATTAATTTTGTTCGTTTAAACTCATTGAAGTTTGAATGCTTTCCTCTTTACGTAAAGGGCTCTAAGTCATGGCTCGAACAGAGGAGACTGGCAAATGGAAAATAATAATCATGAACGGCAAGAAGATTTGCAAGGTGTGTGTAGTTTGCATTTTACTTCTTTAGAGTAGGGATGGTGCAGTCACCATTTACTATCTTTATGCTCTTTTTTTTTCCGTAATTGTTCCGTATTAGTATATTATGTAATCTTATTTGCCGAGGGCAATTAAGGATTATTTTCACGCGTATTTTCAAAGATTTCACAAAATTCGCAAACTTTGAAAATACAAGTGAAATTAATCCTTAATTGGACGAGGACACATTGCCGTATTATAAAGGGCAAAATTGTTGAGGGAAGCCCCTTCAATGCCGCGACAAATGACAACCAGTTTAGCATGCTTTCATTCGGTTAAAGTTCAATTCAATAAATCGATGCTGTCAACAGAAATAGCGCTTAATTTTAGTAAACTTTTACATGAGTACGAAAAGAGTCCACAGTCAGAACCTGGAACAAGATTCTCTTGTAACTTCGCTTTCTCTGTATAACCAACTGTTAACCAATCAGGATCAAGTAATCTTGCCCTTTTGATTACCCAAACTGTCCTCGTGATTAAGAAAAAATGCCCTCCATCTCAGCCAATCAGCATTCAGTAATTTTGCCCCGTATGTGAAACAGGAAAAGCCTTGACCAATAACCGCTTTAGTGAACCCACGGCTCCTTCACAAGACTATTCGCCTTCCAATGTCCCTGTTTCTCCTCCTGTCGGGTCCAGTGACGAGGCTCCTCCGCCACCAAGCCTCTATTTTGATGTCGACTCAGACAAAGAGAACAAATACACCAGCTTTGGAGAGTTACGAAAAAACACCGTGAAAGATGGGTTCCTCCCAACGCCTCTGCATCAGGCTCTGTAAGGTCAGAGCAGGTACGTCATGTGATTCCATAGTATTGTATTGCACTTTCCTTTAGCTATGCCCAGAAATGCACCTAATTACATGCTCGACAACGACGTCACGAAGCGTCACGAAGTGGCTGAAAATGGACAATTACATCACAAAGTGTCCCCTAAACTACAGTTTTCAAGGAAAATAGGTAGAAATAGGTATGTAGTAAATGCTAAGATTTAAAAGGGACACTTCTTGTTAGATATCAAAATTGGACGTGCCACCGCGCACCAGTGGCTCAGTTGCTTGAGCAGCGGGCTGCCATGCCAGTTCGAGTCCGGCCGGATCATCATTCAGGGTCTTAAAAGCAACTGAGGAGAAAGCGCTGTCTTTGTAGTTACAACCGCAAATGGTTTGACTCTCAAGTCTTCTCGGATAAGGAACCTATGTTCATAGGTTCCCTCAGGGACGATAAAGAACCCTATAGGCCATTTTCGAAAATACCATAATACTTTTTGTTTGTACCTCCAAATTTTGCATAAGCATTTTTTCCAAAAACGCTGTTTATGCAAAATTTGTAGGGACAAACAAAGACAATTATGGTACTTTCGAAAGTGACCAATTAAACAAGAGTACGGGGTGAAGTTCCCGGTGTCGTGGTTGTCCTTTTTGAGTGTATGGGTGGGTGGGTATAGCAGGTCCACATCAGCTGAATAGCAGCGAAAACTTCAACCTGCTGAAACAAATAAATAACAACCAAACGTGCATTTCTGGACATAATAATATACACGAAAAAATTTCCATTCTTTGATTGGCTGAGACCACGTCGATTTGCAGAAGGTTGAAGTATAGCAATAAAGGTAAAATTGTTTCATTGATATCCAATCAAATGCGAGTCCTGGATGAGGCAATTTTTCCGTGATTGCGTGATACGGGCCCGTTGCTTCTGCTTAACCATCTCGAATTTTTTCATGCATATTGTTAATAAGTAAGGAAATTATTTTTCTCGTGCAATTTGGAATAAATGAGAACTTGTAAATTGCACTCGAAATCATGCGATTACCTATACTAATTTGTTCTCTTGGCGCTTTATTTTCTTGTGCTATTAGATTTTTCCTGGATATGAATGTGAGCTTTTCGTTCTTTACTCAAGCGCCCGCGGATTGGCGCAACATTGTAGGTTATGGTGACCAAATTTGATTGGGATCCAAAGCGCGAAACATTTTTTTGAGTGCGGTTTCTTCTTGACAATTTACGCATGGAACAGGCATTACGCGCGTGGTTTAAAATTTGCCTAGAGTCAAACAATTCATTTAGTATTACGCTGTCTTTTTAGCAGAGGTCTCCACAGCAAGGAGATGGGAATTTCAGGCCAAGTTCTAGCGAAGCTCCGTCATCCTGGTTTGATATGGACAGCAACGCCAATGAACGAAGCCATCAGCAGAGTAATAGAGAAAGTGCACCTGTGCGAAATTCTGCAAAGCCCTCGTATAGACAAGGTAGCGGTGCTTTTGAGAGGAAACTACCACGACCGCCACTACCACTACTACCACTACCACTACCACTACCACTACTACTACTACTACTACTACTACTACTACTACTACTACCACTACCACTACCACTACCACTACCACTACCACTACCACTACCATCTACCACTACCACTACCACTACCACTACCACCACTACCACTACCACTACCACTACCACTACCACTACCACTACCACTACCACTACCACTACCACTACCACCACCGCTACCACTACCTACTACCTGGTTTGGTTTTGACATGCAGTTAAACTTTGAGAGTTTATAAAACATGCACTCCCTTCACTAAAATAGTCATAACTTTTGAAAGAAGCAAAAAACAAAAATTCCCCGACACCGTTTTTTAGAACCGTTTTTTAGAGAAAGGTGTCAAGAAGACATAGCGATGTTAATCGCGTTCACCCACTCAAATCCGACCGGAGACGAACTTGATTAGTGAACCTCTGTACTTTGAGAAATAGCGCGCTATATTTGGAAAACATGATTTTTTTTAAATGTTAATGGATATACCTTCGTAATCTACAATTCTTAAGCTTTTAGAAAATATACACTTTGCTAGTGTTTGCGTCAAACGTCTGACCGTAAAGCGGCGCCAAAGAATGATGGTCATTTTGGGTACACAGATACCTAAGGAGACGTGTGTTGAGCTGTGTGATAAAGGCTAAGTGTCGTTTCTCAGTGTTTGAAGTCCTGCCCTGTGGTTTGTCATGATACCTGGTATCACCCCCACCTCGCATCCACCAATTCGGCCCAGTAAAATATGCATAAATATCACCCAACTAGTGGACTAATGCAAATCCTGCATTTTAAATTGGCTGCGATACTAGAGGACTATTAGTAATAGTCCTCGAGTAGCGAGAAGCGTGACGTTTTCTTATTGCCTTTTCTGTCCGACTAGTTGGGTGATAATAAAACAATAAGACCCTTCGCCCTCAAGGGCCACGGGTCAATACCCCATTCGGCCTCGCCTCATGGGCTATATTATTAGTTATTGTACAAAGAACGCACGAAACTAGTACAAATATTCCACGATATTGTACAGTTATTTGTACACTTGGTTATTGTACAGTAGAGAACCGGTTTGACTAGTTTAGTTGCTGACGTTGCCACGCACGCGCAAATCTATCACACGTTCTCGTTTGTTTACAATTCTTTTGCTAAACATTTATTGCAAGAAAGTTGGATAATAAATGGCTTAGTAGATGGTTTTGGTGTGTAGTATCGCTGAGTAATTTTGCTCTTTGTTTGTATTTTGATTCGCCGTAGTGGGCTCGACAAAATATAGCACAACTGGTAAAAATACTCAGTGATACGAAAGGGATTCGAACCCATGACCTCTCCGATGCCGGTGTAATGCTTCAGTCATTCACTGGCGAAAGTAGTCATTTTGACTTTGACCTGTCTAAGATCAAGTGAAAGCCCTTGTTTAATAACTTAAGCCGGCTAAAACCAGTTTTAAAACTTTTAAGAAACTGTACTATTTGGAAGGATTGAATCCACTCAACTGTTTCACTTAACGGCAATGTTATGACACCATTATATGAAACACCAATAAAGGCTTGACAAGATGCACTCGTTAATGTGACGTAGTGTGGTTACCATGGCATCAAAAGAGCCATCTAAAAAACACCCTATATTTTTTCATAACAGTACGTAATTATCTCAAAAACGAACTCGGTGACCCCCATTTTTTATTACTCTCTGCACAGTTTAAACAAATTCTCTACAGCAGATTCATAGCCGCCTTCGCAATTGTTTGTGAGCTCCAACATGGCGGCCGTGACGTCATGTGAAAACCGAGAATTTGAAAACCTTAAGGTGGCTCTGAATCCGCTCCGGGGAATTTTTTTTAACTTTGCTGAGAGTTTTATCTTAGCTTGCGTAATCACATTACTGCAATAAAAAATGGGGATCTCGGAGTTCGTTTTTGAGATATAAGCACTTAAACACGACATCTAGGGAGTTTTAGATGGTTCTTTTGTTGCCATGGTAATTTATTACGTCACTCTAATATCTGCGTCTTGTTAAGCAATTGTTGCTGTAACAGTGTTGGAGAGTTAATCCTGCTAATTAAATTGTCGAAACCGGTTTGAGCCACCCTAACTTGCTCTGTTTGCCGGTGTTCTTACTGCTTTCACCTATCAGGAATTCGCTATTTTCACAAACTCCATAATACAGGTTATTTTGGAGGGTATATAGGGTATATTAGCAAGAGAACGGAAACATTACTTGGCGACGGCGCGCGCAAAAAAATGCTCATATTACATGTAGGTCAGTTTAGAGTAGAATCCAGACTGATGCGCGCGCTAACCCATCATCAACTGAGGTTCCCGTTGTGTTGCTAAATCAGCCTATAAACTTGTATTGTATACCATAAGGGTATTGCATTATGGCATTGCGTAAATAGTCAATTAAAGAAAACAGATTGTCCTGCAATCTTAATGCAGGACTGTTCCTTTACTTCATCTTGCCCGGCTTACCTCTTGTTTCTCTGACTTTAGGCCCACCACCCAAGAAGAACAAGTATGGCGACGTGATAGAGGGATAATGAGAGAGAATTTGTCTAATCCAACGATGAACTGTGTGCTAGCCAAGAAGTTTGTAAATAAAAGCTAGAAAACGAATGAGAATTCCTTGATCTTGAAAGGGTCTGCCGTCTAGACCGTTACCACGTTTCAGTATTTTTTTTTTTTTAATTTGCACCTGTTTTGATTTTATTTTAACACTTTCATTCCAAGAATCGAAACGTCGGTCCATTCCCTTAAAGTGCCCATGAAGTTAAAAAATATATTTTGTTTATTTTAAAGACCTTTCAAAATGATGAAGAATGGTGTTTTCTATTTTGGAATACCCCCGTTAAGATGTTGCCATGACAACACTCGCTTTCAGTCCATCTCTGCAATGAACCAAATATCTCGGAGCTTTGAACAGATGAGTACAGGCAGACAATCAAACTTGAAACGCGTGTCCGATCAGAAGAGAATTTCGGAAATTCCTGTACTTTTTACCGATTCTTGCGTTTCCAGGCCCTTTATCGCGCGAAACCTTGTGATGAGGGAAAGAAAGGCCTGGGAACCAAGCTTTGCAAATTGACATAGGTATAATGGCAATTTCATCCAGTTGGTTGGTAAACTTAAAAAATTGCGATCGCTTACCACTATGAAAAGGTCATCCCAACGGGAATTTTCTAATGGTAAGCACTCTATGGCTCTCTAGTCATTTAGTTATGAATCAAATTCAAGAATATTGAATTCAAGGTTTGACTAAAGTACCAGTTATAACTCGCGTTTTGAGTACCTGATTCTCACCGCAAAGATTAATTGAGTATTTTAGCCACATGGATAAATCACTGTCCACTGGATAACTAAATTGGTTTTGCTAATGTTTATCCGCTGGATAGTGATTTATCGGTTAGATAACGCTATCCACCTTTTGAACAACCGAGGCCTGGTTGCACTTAATCGATCAGTTGGTACATGTATAGTTTATTAATAATATTTGACGAGCATAATATTTAGGGTTGCTCCGACTGACTGAGATGCCTTATGAATCTGTTCCCAGCTTTTTACACTTCCACAACCTAAATAACGACATTATCCTACAGCTTGAATTCAATCTTGTTTTCTACAAATGCAACTGTTCGAGGCTTGGAAAATCGAATTTCTGGAGCCACGTCAGCTGTTTAAGGACGGTGCCTACTATTGTTATTGTGCAATCCATACGTTCTACGCATCTCGATACACTCTGATTTCCTATGGGTGGTGCTTACTAATACAGGGATATGTTTGCGCGGTTCAAAACTATGCGGAGAAAGCAGAACTTAGCAAGTGCTCTTAGTATCCAAAAAGAAAACTGGGGGTAACCATGCATTTGTCAGAGCTAAATAAGTGTCGCTTTAGAAAAGAACGCCATACATTGCTCTGTGTTTTAAAGCCTTTTTCAAATATTGTTGATTAATTATCTTAGAAAAATGGGTGGTTACCCCTTTTTTTTTCGGATTTCAGGATTTTCCGTATATTTATAAACTGCGCAAAAATACCTTTGAATTAGTATGCACCGTCCTTAAAGATGACGCCTCTTTACCCAGCAGATGCTGAAAGCAAACATGTTTAGCAAGCATGTTTTGATGTCCCGAACGAAGCTATGTTTTTCAGTATTAATAGGCTCTTTGCATGGCCGTGTCGTGACCTTGTTAATGATTGAAAATGATCGTGGTACAAAATAGATGCCAGAAATGGAAAGAGAGTGATGATATTAGTAAGAATAGTAATTTTGAGGCCACTGACGTTTAAGTGCTTGATTTTCGAGTGGTTTGAAGAATTTAAGAGATTTGTATGCTTGATGGCAAAGCTTGCCATCCAGCAGCTGCTGCTCAGTAAATTTTTTAAGCATTAAAAGCACTATAAATTTCAGTGGCCTCAAAATTGACGTTCTAACTAATTTCATCACGCCCTTTCCATTTCTGGCATCTGTTTTGTACCACGACAATATCTTATAATTGACAAGGTCACGTGACACTGTCATGGAAAGGGCCGAGCTAGTTTGTCAATAGTGAGCTTACGCAACAGGACGGCTGGAAGACTCAGGACGGCAGAATGACGAAAAAATGTTGCGTAAGATTGAGAATGCACAGTCTCGCGCGACACTTTTTCGCCATTCTGTCGTCCTGAGTCTTCCAGTCGTCCTGTTGCGTAAGCTCGCTAATGTTCTAGACAACGTACCCATTCGTTTCCGCTAAAGGCGCTCTTTAGAATAAACCTCTTTTGAACAAAACTGAAGAGTCGATCTTAAGAGGTTACAAGCATGTGTAATAGTGGCAATACATTTAATATTTCTTCTGTCCATCTTATTTTCAAGAATGGCGTTAGATGTCATTTTAAGACAATATATAGTATAAATCATGTTAAACCTAGAACAAGTCCACAAGAAAATGCAATGATTGATCACCAGGTAATGGCGTGGACTACAAATTTAAATTATCTGTATTCACTGGACGTGTGTAGCCACTTTGTCTGTACCATCCATTAAGTTTACCTTCTCTACGATAGAATTGATGGGGATATTTAAGACTGTGAAAGCGTCAATAGCCACTTACACGTCTCACAGATGACCGTCACATCATGTCACCATAGTTCCCAGTGGATCTCGAGTTATTTTGATGTGAATTGAAAATGCTGACAATCACAGGAGGTTTAGTATATTGCTAGAAAAGATCAATTTACTTTATCTTAGCGATGTCGACAAAATTGAGCCATGAGGGAGGTCACAATACTTAGATTTCTATCTACAGACTAGCTTGTCTCGCTTGAAAATTAATTAAAATTACGCTGAAGAGCACAGTGACTGAAATAGCATGCCATTTCTGCGATTAATAAAGGACTGCGGGTGATCCGATGAACTTTCTCAATGCGTTTACATCAGTCGCAACCTCAAACACGATTCTATCAAAATAAATTCCTATTTGGTGCTAAGGTGAGAGGGTAAGTTCTCCTCATTTTCAGACTTTCAGAATTCTCACACCGAGCTTTTTCCGTTTGTCCTTCTAGTAGGAGAATATTATCACACAGTGCTTGCGGTATACGCCACTGTACTCAATAATGGCGAGGTTGTGTCTTCTGGCTTGGACTAATTCAGACCACTTTATTTCTCAAAGACTGTATCTAGCGCAATGATATTGTTGGATTAATATTGAAACAAGGCAAATGGATTTTCTCTCGTCATTCGAAGAGTATAATTTAAGAGCCACTTTCTGTCCGAGAATAATGTTATTTAAGCCCCGCAGTTTCCTTCCATCCAAGGAAAAACTAACTTTTTTAATTACTCCAGCATAGGAAGATGGAGTGAGAGAGTAAGGTCGCTTTTCTTGCGACTGGCATTCATTTTTGAGACGGTTTTCGCTCATAAATATTGCACGAAACATCGAATTTATCTTCGGCGAGGGAATTTATATTGGTATGATTTCTATGTGATTTGACTCCAATATTTTTCATCATCCTCTCTTGCAGTGGCGAAAAAATAATTTGCACGTGTTAGGAATAATGGCCAAAGAATGCACCTGACCTTCGAAAGAACCATTATATTAAGGAAATGATTATAATAAATTCATAATGACTCTTCAAGTATTGTTTATACAAATTCAGTTTTTTTGCAGAGCCTATTGGTTGAATTTGTCAGGTCACCGCACGGCCACACTGTACAAGGCTCATCTCTTCACGATAAAGAGTTTATGGCTAATTCGTCGAGATCTCAAGATATTTTGACAGTAAATGACTAGAGGATCGACTACTGAATTCACGCAGAGAGACAACTCGACTTCACCACTTTAGCATTTGATTTGTTGCTTCATAAAACGCTTTGCCACACAGAAACGATGACAAACAGTTCATCTTGGAGCTATACCGACAATGACTTCGGTGAGTTATTCAACGACTTTCGCCATCTCGATTTTGTTACATTCACGGTATTTTGAACAGATTTATCACATGGGCACACTGTGAGTCTTACTAATCAATTCAAAATTCCCAAATACACCATGCATTCGAAAGGTTTTAGTTATGATTGTAATTTCCCGCGATGTATGCTTTCGGCAGTTAAATTAAGCATAAAATTACGCATTCCACTAAGGTGTGCCATGAGGTTATAGTTCATTCTGTCAATTACTTTTTCATTTGTATTTTTTTTCCGCTTTCTCTAGTTCCGTGTTGTTGGTAAAAGTGAACACAAATTATTGTGAAAAACACACATTTTCTTACTCAACTCAAGATTATACTGAGTTTTCCTGTTTGATTTCCCACTACACATGTGTTTGCCTCATATTCTATGAAGAATCCCATGGTGGTCTCTCATTCCCTAATGTTTAGTGTCTTCATTTTAAAAAAAAGCTATCAGTTGTGATAGCCAACAGTACAAGAATGGACACTGACTCTTATTCGTTTAGCGATCATTTTTATGTTTGGTTTTAAGTAAACTGAAACGCTGGTTAATGGTTGTACGCCTCTGTATTTTATTCATAAATATCTATTTCAGACAGTGGACATTACATGTCTTAACTGTGCGAAACTTGCTCTGGCAAAATATAGGGATCATTATCAATATCTAGCCAAAGTCCGATCCTTTATGCGAAAAACGTATCCAAAAAGACAAAAAGTGGCTTAATTCAAGTAATTTTGGATGCAACCCATACTCAAGTCCTGACTGTGAGCTTGCAATATTTCAATGCTCACACATAACATATATCAACATATATTTGTTGATATCGTTATTTCCAACAAATTTTGAATTTGCCAATTTCGGTAAATACAGAAAAAAAAAAAGAAAACCTTGAGCTGAAGATAACATCTTATACAAAGCGGCTTGCTGCGAAGAAAGATCAAAGTCTCGCTTGTTTTTTTTAGGCCCTCGTACTTGGCTTGAACGGTACAAAGTCGCCAAAGGAAACTTACAATCACCGATCAACATCGACAAGACACAAGTTGTGGTTGGAGACAACGTGGGGCCAATACAGTTCCAATACGTGAACATCCAAAACAGTACTATAACAAATGACGGGCGACATCTGCAAGTCACCGTGATCAAAAATGAATCAGGTAAGGCGAGATATGCCGTTTCTCTTAATTTTGTATATTTCCGTTGCAAAGAAATGACGTGCGAGCATTGGGTTTTTAACTGTGAGAGTCCCTTTGTTCCGTATTAAAGTTTATGTAGGAAGGAAAGCGGTGTGGCTTGTAAAGCAATCTCTGTCGGAAACGTAATATTCGAATTTTTGTACGGAATTTGTCGAGTCAAACCTGTCTTCTCTCGAGACAAGATATTATTTGCATTTTAAGTGAATTGGTCAATGTTTGCTTCGGCTTCATGCTGAAAGTAATACTAATGATCAAAACTGATCTTAAGAAAACCATATTTATCTATCAATATGTGCGCAATTTTTTTTCAAGTCAATTAATTTAGTTCCTCCAACAATGAGATCAAGACACTTGCGTAGAACAGAAGTAAACGGAAGGAAGCCCCAAATGACGTTTTTGTTGCTGTTGTTGTTGTTGTTGTTGTTGCAAGAGAGAAGTTTTTGTTTTGTGTACTCTTATATTAGAAACTTATGTTCCGATAGTCTTTGTAAAGCCGAAAGCTGCGTTTAATTGGGCATTGGGAAAAGTATGCTGAAGTTACAAGCTCATTCTATTGCTGGGCTAATATAGGGGATTATATACCAGCGAAGTCGGTGTAATACTCCATTAATTTTTCGAGTCCAAGATTGTCATTTTTCTTAAAATAAAGATAAAAGTAATTATGCTTGTTATTTCACATCCTTTGAGGGTGTTCGTTTCAAATTTCACTGATTATTTCTAAATTTTGTCCAGCGATTTTCATCCATAATTAATAACTTGAGAAAAGTAATCACGGATGTTTTAACCAAATATTCATGGCATATCGATAAAACGGCTTCAGTCTTTCATACTGTAGTGAAAAATGGCTTGGGAAGAATGAAAAGTTGACCAGTTTAAGTTTGATATCTGATCGTCAAGTGACACAAGAATTACAAAATTAATCGAAAAAAATGATAAGAGTGCGTCCATGATCGAGAGCTCTCCTCTTTTGATACGGTTAAATGAAAAAAGAAATAATGCCATACCCCAGTTCTATAGGAAGCTCCTTCCAAACAGCAAGTTCTATTACAAATCAAAAGAAGATTTTTTTCTACGCAGTGCACTTCTCTTTTGGATTTCTAGTGTGTTTTCAGCTGAATATCTAAGTTACATGAGCAGGGATCGAGTTCCGTCGACATGACTGAAGACTGATTTTTCTCTCCGAAAATACAAGCCCGAGAGCCTCACTAACAGTTGTTCATATAGATATATATATATATATATATATATATATATATGAACTAAGGTACAATAACAATTTTACCAAGGCATTTTAAGCCGGTGACACGAAAGGCTAGTGAATATTGATCATTCTTTAATTAAAATTCAATTTTTATGATCTACAAAATGCATTTGTTAATAATTTTTGACGTCGCTTTTTTAATTTTTGCACAAGTTATAAAATTGAACATCACCCAGGCAGTTTTCTAGAAACAGAACTTTCTGTTGATCAGTTCTTACGTCTAGAGCACCTGCTAAGGTTTTGACGTTTCGCTCTAAAAGGCGACTTGGCGCGTGCAATATAAACTATTAAAAACCGAAGAATATATATTGACTTAGCTAAGCCTTTACTTTAAATAAATTTTCGATCTCTGTAAACTTTGATATATTTCCTTCATTTGACTTATGTCATGTATTTCTTAACTGTTTCAAACTATAGTTTTTCTTTGGTTTTGTATTCTGAGTCCTAGTTTGTCTTTCATTGACCAGAAATAAATCGACCAAAATTAAGCGAAAATTCAGCAAATACAACTTCTAACAGTTTATTACTCTATAATCTATGAAGAGAGAATTAGATAAGAACGTTGATCTGTCACTTTGCGGTGTTGCCCCAGCACAGTCACAAATGGATTTATTTTTAGATACACTTTGCGCACGAAACAAACAAAGGGCCGCCAATTTTAACCAATCAGAAGAAGCCATGTGACGCGTGACTGCTTCTGCCATGTTTTTTCATAGACATGACAACTCATTTTCGCGGGAACGGGTATTCTAAAAGTAGACTAATTTTTGACTGTGCTGGGGAGCCCATCCATGCCGTAACAAAACTCTTATCTAATTCAATATTGAATTTATA
>JALIRR010002589.1:2500-5000 GCA_023091755.1 Montipora sp. Colony 1 RG-2022 | reverse complement strand
AGTTTTATACCCAATTCTCTCAATTTATTCTTGCAATTGTTTTCCAAGTGCTTGAAACACCTGAGACTGTAAATTCTTCAACTGTTCATTGAATTCGAATCAATCTTGTTCATTGTTGCTGCATCTACAAGCTACTTTGTAGTGATTTCAGGCGATTTCAAGACTGTTTTGAAGGGGTCTTTGTGTTTCACTTGGGTGGGGTTTTCTATAAAGCGAAGATCCTAGTAATAATATTGGTTGATAACCCCAAATCTTGATGTTTCTTGTTTTTGCTTCGGTCGAGAATCATATTTGAACTACTTTTGATTAATTTCGAAACGATTTGAAGAGATCTTTGTTGTTGGGTCTTTGGTCTTCGTTTTGTACCCACCCGTTTTGAGTCAGTTTTGACATTGATCTCCTCCGCAAATCTACCATGGCTCTTTTATTCCTAAGATTTTGGTAACTTTCTCTTTTAAGAACGATTCATTTGACGCATCATCTCAGTAATATAGGAACTTTTCCTATTGGCTTTGTTCCATATCGTAACATCTTGCAGTGAATAAATCGCAGTCAACGTTTCGGAATTGCAGGTGATTGTCACGGCTTGCCTCGGTACACTCTCCCTTGGAGTGACTGAGTCAGTTCCTACTTCTGTCGCGCTGAACGTAGGCAATTGCGATGATCGTTTTCACCAACTTCTGATGATCCATGAAGAAAACGGCGATGCACATGAGAACATCTATTAATTGCACAGGTCTGGAATTTTCTACAGTCTTTCGTCCGGTAATCGTAGCCGAGACAATGGAAACACAGCCTTTTCTCCTTTGTGATTTGCCAACGATCATGAACACTCTTGTATAACTTCTTGCAAAACCGAAACCCGTGTTCGGTAACTAAACTCTGTAAAGAGAGCACGCGGGTTTCATTCTCCTTAAATTAATCTCTGGCGTGAAAGATTTGCCTTCTTCGTGTATCAAAATTGCTGGGTCCTGAAATCTTTCCAACTCCTTTTCCTTCGATTCCATTCTGCTGTGCCTCTTCCATTTAAATTTTTTCTGCAACTCATGATCTCCGGAAAATATGTTCTCAGGGAATCTAGCAAGCTAGGAAGGCTCCAAGACGAACTAAACACTCGGCTTAAAAATGGGTTCAACAACCGTGCACAATTTGCAAAAAACTTTACAAAACTTAATGACTTTCCCAAAAAACTAGACTGGGTGGGGGGGGGTTGTTCCAGTACACTGACGCGAGAGGGTGCTTTTCACGATTCATGTTACCTGCCTCTTATTCCCTCAACGACTGTCATGTTTCCCGCCTTTCCAACATCTGTGGGAACTACTTATTTTGTCTCTTGTTGTGTAACAAGTGTTTTCTTAACCAACAAAAACTGGGATTGAATAGTTTCTGGCGCCGATAAGACTCTGCCTCTTCATCGAGCCTATGATGTGGGATCCGTAGTAGGATATCTAAAATACTAAGTGTGTTTGGCTATCTAAGAATTGTCATGGTAACATCATCAAGTAGGTTTAGCAGATGTGAATTGAAAAAATGAAGGGTGACTGGGTAAGCTGTGGCCTTTGGTTCTATTTTTTTTTAGTACCCAGTCTTTTCGAACTGTATATCGTGCCCATGAATTTTTGTACAGCTCCCTCAAAATCCAACCAGTCAAAAGGCTGAAAGGGTAGGTCCAAGGTCGGTGGGACAGCGTTTATGTACTGGTTCAATCTGGTTTTCTCGCTGATTGAAACTGGCACCCCGTTTAGATGATTTTCTGTTCGTCCTCTGCAATACGTACGCCATATCTGTTCAACTAAGACATAAAAATTGGCCGGTTATCTATAAACCCTCAACACAGTAATAATTACATAATCATTTCCAGGCTCGTGCCCAGCTCCTATAGCAGTAAGAGAGATGGCAAGCGGGAAGTCTACTTCACTGCTCTTAATCAAGAAACTCCTTGGAGTACTCTGATATCCCAGTCTTCTGGTGAATCTGTTATGTCTGAGTTAGAAAAGAGCTCATTCCCAGTGTATAGGGATGATCCCACTCATCCTAATACTCTAAGAAAGGTACTTGTTTCCACTTTGGTGGCAAGCAAACCAAGGGAGGTGGTAATGAATTACCACTCACAACATTTCTGATGACGGTGAATTTCACCTTGGATGAGGACATGAGGTGGGTTCAATACACGTATTATTTTTTTTCTTCACATTTTGACCACTAGCCTGCTCTAGCAAAAGGCTTTCCCTGCCTTTGCTTTCAGCTGTGCTCTTGCAAGGTATTTATTATTATTTTTTTAAATTTTAGTTTTAATTTCTGTGGGAAACCAGTCCTAAAATACGTTCGTTTTTTCCTCGGCCACAAAATCGAAAAATTACACATTTTAATATTGAAAATTTAATATGAAAATTTGAAACTATTTATTGTTTCCTAACAGTTCTCGAATTTTTCAAAGTGGAGAGTGAATTTGTTATTTCCTGTGTTCTCATGCTAGCTATTAATTAATTGTTGACAAACT
>JALIRR010002588.1:37500-42500 GCA_023091755.1 Montipora sp. Colony 1 RG-2022 | reverse complement strand
TTCTGCCTTGTCTACTAGATCTTTTTCTTCGAAATAAAGATGACTTTTGAATTTAATTAAAGCCTTTAAAAAAAGCATAAGAATTAAAAAAGTTAGCCTTAAACCGGGAACACGACGGAAGCTTGAAATCACAGGCATGTATCTCGTGTGTGATGAGGGTATTTACAATTTATCTCTCGTGGACAAGCCACAAGAAAACCGGATTAATACTTTTCCGGCCCGTTCAAAATTGGTCGAACTGTGGCTGCTTCAGGTTGCCTATCTGCCTACAGAGCATTTTTTTAATGTAGATATATCATACAGCATGTAACTAATTAAATTTATTCAACTTTTTGCCATCTACAGTGACCTTTATACAACTAAATTTGAATCATTTTTAAAGACAAAATATAATAAAGTGTTCAATACTTAAATATTTTGGAATCACTATTAGTAGGGTAGGTAGGTACATGTACCAGGTAATATTTATTTATCCACATGACGCCAAGGAGCATTTGGCATACTCGTTCAGAAGGAACATGTGCAATTACAAAATATTAAAAATGAATACATATATAAACCTAAGAGCCATAAAAACACCTGCCAGACTGACAAAAATACCTTTAAATTAACTGTATTATTTTAATGCTAATACAAGTATTGCTGTACACCATGTACTGTGGATGTGCAATGTGTGTGATGTACTTTACTAGCCTACCTTATCTTTATATGTTGGGGGAAGAAAATCTGCTGTAGAAAAAAATGACATTCAGATCAATTGATACAATGAAAAACAAAATGCAGCACAATGAATATGGCTGCAATTAAAAACTAAATAAAAGTTTTGTTCTTAAAGAATGAGCAAAAAAGGAAGAAATTTCCTCAAGTTGGTACCTGGTTTCCTATCATGTCCTGGCAAATTGATAAAAAACCCTATCACATCGCCATTTGTGAACCCTTCACTGCAATAAACAATGAATTAGAGTGACAAAATGACAAATGAATGCAATAACATTGAGAGTCACAAACAGATAAATTCATTTTTATTTGGGATTTTTCTAGGTTAGAAAGAAACAAAAACAGTCAGAACATTGTATTCAAATAATTATGCCAAAGAATAAGGAAGTAAAATTTTGGCTAACTATTTATGCTGGACTCATAAAGCACAATGCTGGTCACCAGAATGTGATGCTGCTGCATGACTGATGCTTACATAACAAATTGGTAACCCAATTCACTGAAAAAGAAAAAAAGAACTAGACAGTAAGCACTTAGTGTTTGCTATCTTACCTATAGTGTTTTCCTCTGCTCTCATGAAATCTAGTCCCCTTTTTACTTCTCCACGAGTAGCTAAACTTGTCATAACCTAATGGAGCTTGAAGATTTCCTGAAAAGAAAAGGAAAAAAATGATCCAAGTTTACACTCTTTGAATGAGGTTGTGAAGTTTGACCATTCACATTCATGAAAGCTCTTACAGAGCTGTTTGCGAAGCTCACAGTTAATAGTCAATGTTGCCTTTAAATACTCATCATATACGGGGCAAAATTACTGAATGCTGATTGGCTGAGACCGGGGCATTTTTCCTTAATCATGAGGGCACTTTTGGTAATCAAGAAGGCATAAGTACTTGATCCTGATTGGTTTAACAGTTGCTTATCCAGAGCAAGCAAAGTTACAACTGAAGAGAATCTTCTTCCAGATTCTGACTCTGATTAAACTACTTTTTGTCCACATGTGAAAAACAGTTTAATTAAATTAAGCACTATTTTTGTTGATGACATCAATTTATTGAATTGAACTTTGATGTCTTTAACCAAATGGAAGCATGTTAAGTTGATTGTCAATAAGCATTGAACAGGCTTCCTTCAATAATTTTGCCCTTTATGTGATAAACACGTAATCGCAATATGCCCTTGTGCAATTAAGGATTAATTTCACTTGTATTTTCAAAGTTTTACAAATTTAAAATCTTGTAAAAACTTTGAAAATAATCCTTAATTGTCCTTGGGCCCATGCGATTGAACATAATGTAACCAATCTCATTCCCAGAGTCCTCTGGCTCTTTGTTCAGCTGGCAGTCTCCACCTGCTGAACACAGGTCCAAGGATTCTGGCTATGAGACTGTAAATACAACTAAAATGATAACTGTAATAATTAGTAGTATGCATAATTTTCTCAAATAAATAGAGATTTGCACTCTCTGATTGGACAAGTATTGGTCTGTAAAGATATTGCTCGTCTCGTTATTTGAACAGAACACTGATATCATTAAATTTGGGCTTTTTTATTCAGAGAGAGTACATGAATACTTGAAATTCAGTTATCAGCAAGACATATTAAGGGTTTTGAAAAGAAGCTAAAATAGCATGACACAGCCTTTGCATTCTATACAGCTGCTTGTCATCAGTCATGACCGAAAAGACCTTTTGCAAATTTTGTATTGTCACACTTCAAATGTAGTTAGCAAACCAGGCAGCTTACACCAAGTACTGGACTGCTGGACCACTCAAAAACGTGTGTGCTTGATCCTGGCCTTTGACATAGATGGGGAACAAAAACTGCCTCTGAAATTACCCAGAATTGAGGTGTCTCTTTTGTTTTACCGGGTATGTAAATAAACTTTGTCAATCCAATGCCAGTGTTCTGTGCGAATTTTTCTCCTGTTATTTGTAAAATTTGGGGTAATTTCCATGGAAAAGTAGGGGGCAAGTTTTTGAAAACCTTGTCAGTAACACCAACAAAGCAGCTCCATACAAAACTCTATAAAGTTGGGTGACACGCTTCAACAAATAACTCAGAAACAATGTACCACAAACACCTCAGACTTGGTGAGGTTGCTTATGCATTGGACTTCTACAACACTTTATTGTACAGCTTCAAATTTATTATTTTATGGCATGACAGTGGAAATGATCTGCAGGAGATTTGTGGAAACTGAAAGTAGGGGTACTTTCCACTCACCATAGAGCTGTGACCAGCCAATTCTTGTGGCCGTATCTGGAGGTAAGTCCACAGTTGCCTAATGAGATTACAATGATACAACATATTTTATATTAACATTCTTCAGGCAGTTGGCCATGTGACTTTAAATATCCCTTGGACACATATTTATGACAAGATATGGATGGTGTAGTGGTGAGAGCACTTGGCTCCCACCAATGTTGCCCGGGTTTGATTCCCAGTCTTGGCGTCATATGTGGGTTAAGTTTGTGGGTTCCCTACTCTGCACTGAGAGGTTTTCCTCCGGGTACTCTGGTTTTTCCCTCCTCAAAAATCAACATTTGACTTGATTTGCATCAATTGTTAATTTCAGTTTAGTGTCCCCAATTAGTGCTCCAGCCCTAGAACGACTAGACACTTAAATAAAGGTCCTTTCCTTTCCTTTCTGGCTAACCATTTTCCACTAGAAAATACATTGTGTACATTTTTAAATTCAAGTGATTGTTGCATAATATTATGAGCTGACATGTATACAGTAATGTCAGCAAGAAGTTGTTTTTCTGTTGTTATGTTCTATACTATGAAGATTGAAATGACTGAAAATAACACTCTGTAACTACAATCCGGGTCAAAACACTGAGGGACACTTTGACAAACATGTGTTCCTCTTTCGCTGCCTTTTCATGCCCCCCTTTTCCCCAGACAATGTTGAAAAATGCCAGCGATTGATGAACGGATCTTGATTTTGGAGACCGTGAAAAATCAACATTGTAATGGGGGGAGGGGGAAAAGCGGGAATCGTCCAAACAGTTTAGAACAGGATTGTAGTTTTCAAAGTTTTTTGGCATGAAAATTACACACAATAATTATATATGTAAGGACTTGTATATTGCAGTTAAATATCTTTTTCAGATCATAATATCATTCCTGAAACTAGTCAGTTTTATTTTCCACTATCTTTCCCTTATTCCCAAAATCTAATGAATTTTAAGAGTGGAATGTACAGTAAAGGTATGTGTGGGTATGTCAATTATTATAAATATGAGTAAATGGTACTTATTCGATAGATTAGACCATGATTTCCTTGTATTCTTTTAAGAAAAAAAGGCCTTTCCCTCGAGACATTTTTTCAAGACCTGTAAACTCACCTCAAAATACCATTTTCCCTTTGAGACTCCTGCAATACAAGGTGAAAACAATGCTGGGCATGCTAATTCCATTAATTTTACTTCAAATGGGCAAATTTGCAAGCAAATAAAAGAATACTAAAATGACACCATTTAGGATTAAGGTGTATGGCTGTTTAATGCAGAAGGTATGGGTCAAAAGTAAAGAAAGCACAACTTGTACATGATCATGTAACACAATAGTGACAAACAAAACAGTTTAAAAAGTAACAAGCCCAGATTGGCATCATAGCTTTAGCAACCAGATGATAAACAGCCCCTACTGTCTGTCTTACATGTATTTTTTTCATTTTCATGGTTCCCTAGAAACAATTTTTCAGTTTGATGATCACAATAGCTAGGCAGATGACAAGGCACCAAACACCTGACTACACATACCATGGCTTCCTCTAACCATGCAGTAACCTTTCTCTCCTGTAACTGATAATCTGTCATCAGACAATTTGAGTTGAGGAGCTGAAATTATTCAATCAGTAAAATTAATAAAATGGCGATAACATGTATACATGTATACAATCCTATCAACCTGTCACTGACACATGAATAGGGCAATGGATGACACACTATACTATTACTACTGCTGCATGGAAGACAAAAGGTAGGCTAACACATTGCCAGGGCACTGTGACTTTACATACATGTAGTATATACGTACCACTATATGTACATGTATGCCCCCTTTTCAAGGGGGCTCTATGGTATGCCTTACATGCATATTTCCAATCAGAGTGGCTCCTAAATGAGCAAACTGGATGGATCTTTTATATTTTCTGATGAGAAAGATTGTGATAATCTAGATACATGTATTTTTTTCCATCAAAATGACTTTTAATCTTGGTTTGAAAAACCCTTACTTTGATTACTTTGAATTGGGAAAAAAATAGGCTCATCCT
>JALIRR010002588.1:0-25000 GCA_023091755.1 Montipora sp. Colony 1 RG-2022 | reverse complement strand
CTCCAAGTGGGTTCAATCAACAGTTTGCCGTCTCCATTGGGACGAAATACGGAGGAGCAACAACAGGTGCTCGGTTCTTTCTTCAAAAGGTACTTATAAAATTATCTCGTACTATTTTGGAGTGTCATTTGCATTTAATGTACCTCACATTTTTATTTTACTCTTCTTGAATACAGTACAGTGCGGACAATTACTTCACTAAAATTCATTGTTGGGGTGCAGGTAGCAAAATGCTACCTCAGGCGGTTCAGTCTAAAATTGGTATATTTTGGAAAGAAAAAAGGAAGTCACGGAAGCTGGGAAATATTATTTTGAAAAATTAATTGCCAAACGAATTTAAGGAAAAATAATAACTTTATAGACTGCAAAACAAGCACTTTATGCCACTTGACAAACTAATTTTTTTTTAAGACCAAACCCATAAAATTGTACCAATAATTTTGTCAAAAATTTTGTCAAAAATTAATGCCATTTTCACAAGTGGCTATTGAAATTCAGTAGTACTCCAATGTTGTCTCCACATTGAGGATTCAGGTAGAGGGGTGTCCAGGAATCCTATGACACCGACGTTTTGAAAAATTTCACTAAAAATGAACCTACTCCATTTTTCATTTAGTGGGGGGAGATGCTTTTTGGACATCCAATTTTCAGTCTCTGGATACAAAGAAACTCATCACTAATATGTCTGTTTTTTATCATTTTTTTTAGATCTTGCAATTTACTCGCTCACCAATTTTAAGACTACACAAGAACTTGAAAGCAGCAACACAGCAGTGGTGAAGGTCTCCAAAAAGTTCACAACCATTTCCAATTGCTGTTCCAAAGACTTAAATTTCTACTAGCAGGGAGGATTTTACTGTAAAAAAAAATTACTACAGCTAGTAACACACTTTCATCACATTGTAGTGGGTTAATGTGACAACAACAAGGACAATCAACCAAGAATAATTATTGATTTTATCTTCCAGCAATAAAAAGGAATTATTATTTTTAATTGCTGGAAGATAAAAAAACAGCAGGAGGATATAAAAGGAGGATATCAAATAATGTATCTTGAAAGATAAGAAAACTTGTTGAAGCGGATTCAGTGCCATCCTACAAAACTTTTCAGAAATTTCAACTTGGCCTAATAAATACTTCCAGTACAATAAATTATTGAACCTCTCTTTGTGGACTCGGGTAGCATCTCAGCTGCTTCAATAAATTTTTAATCCGCCCTTCCATCAGATTTAACTTTTAAAAAAACTCATAACTTCATATTTCTGTAGTAATAATTCTTCAAGCATGTTGAACAAGAGCATACTAACCTACATTTGAAAGGGGCATAATCCCACAATGCATTTTTCTGGATATGACTTTACAGAAATAATTCCTGTTACCTTTCCATATGGACAAAATACTTTAACTAATAATAATATTTTAGATATAACAAGTGTGCTGAATTTTTAGCGATTGCTTTTAATAATACTAATCTTTCCTACCATTCCCAAGGATGAATAAATTAAGTTGAATACAGTAAGTGGTCACTGGTGAAGTAAACAAACTGCCCCAAGGGGACTCCCTTACAAAAATGACAGGAGTTTTTGTTGTACCTTTTTGGGGCAAAATTTGTGGATTTGTAGTGCTTGCAATGCTATGATCAATATCTGGAACTGTACATAGCAGAATTTGGTACGCCAGCAAATAACTTTTACTTCTGAATTATAAAATGCCAGTCATTTGTCACTTTAGAACTGGTTCCTTTGTAGGGGTTAAGATTTCGTTCGGCTACGTCCACTAAACAAGACTCTGTTACCTTCAAGGGTTGTTTTAAAAAAATTTCCAAGTACCCTGTCATTTTCATAGGGAAGACCCCTCCTGAGCAAATTGCATCCTTATGTTTGGGTTCCCATTGATTTAATGATAAAAGCAACATTGTTCTAAAATAATATTTAAATACCATTATAGTCTTTTTAACCTAACTTTTTTGCACAGTTTACTCCTTGAGCCACCAGCTTCAACTTTGATACTTTTGAGCAGTTATAGTAATGGTGGAGGTTATTTGGTTCAACTAAAGAATAAGAAAATCAAAGTAATAATAGCACTAATGAGCTGTACAGCTGAGGTCTGTCAAATTTCCATCTGAGTAACCTGACAGCTCTTACAGTACTTCTCAATGTAAAGAAAAGGAATCTTGTGGACTTGAACAGTCCCAAACAGAAATGCTGTGTATTCCAAATATGGTCACATGAACTCTTCAAGGTTTGCCTGCTTCCAGAACTTCAAATCCATGAATAGTTTGAATATTTTTCCTGGGCTCCTTTAAATTGTTGTACACTTTTTAATGGTTTGCCTTTAAACGTAACATTCACAATCTAATGCAAATACAACTGAGGCTGACAAGACAACAATATCCTTTATTTAAACACAACCAATATTAAAGAAATAATACATGCTTGTGGGGTTGTGTGCTAACTATAATCAAGATGCACTACAGGAAATAAAAACTTAAAACTAACTATGTAAGAGACATAGGATATGAAGTAGAAATTAATTACTATCCAAAGATCATATTGTAAATATTATAACAGGTTGATTGACAAGTCCTTTGCTCAAAATGGTAGAGCATAAAATTATTTGAAGTCCAGCAGGACCCAAGACGAGAAGTTATGATAAAAGCTTTAAACTTTTTTCTAAAATATTTTACTGCTATCAAACCCAATGAGACCTTATGCATGGGATTGTCACTGTTTCTAGCTGCAGCTCCAAATCACGTAATATATTAATAAATTTTGTCATCTAAGAAAAGAACAACATGTGGGGTGTAACCAAAAACGTCCATGGTAATAATGTAATTCTTCATTTCAGGAACAACTATCCACTGTCAACCATCACATGACTCAAAACAGATTAACTTGATCCGACAACACATGACAGTCCCCTAAAACCAAATTACATCATTAATGCTTCCACAAAACAATAGTCTAATAAAAAAATGATTTGTTACACGCAAAGAGTCACGAATCTGAATCTATAGATATCTATATATAGCTCTAGTAATGTACCCACACTTCAGTTCTTCCAAACATTATTTTAACTAAAACATGGATTGTGGCAGGGTCAAAAACGTGCCTTAAACACAAATTAAGTGCAAATCCATAACTTGGTAACTATTTTAACGGACAAAATAATGAAATTGACGTCGACATGGATCGGTGAGTTGTGACCCCGGGGTTGTGACTGCTAAGAAGTATAATAACTTAAAGATATATTAACAAGAAAAGAGAATATAATAACCTTAAAAGCAGCTATTTAAAATATTTGATGTTAGGGTTACGTTCCCAATGACACAGTCACACTCAAAATCAAATTCACATCTGATCGAATCATTGATCATTCATGTTATGTAGAGGTGCCGATCGTAAGGAGTAACGCAGAAAAAAATAACCTTCACGTTGCACAATATTGCCATTTCCCTGCCACAAGCCAATTCACACATGAACGGAAACCTTGGGAATCCTTCTTTCTGCACATTACAGTAACTTTTTGTACCCGATGGCAACTAACTTTCTACATTAAAAATTGCGTAAAAAACTTACCTGTTTCGCAGCTCTTTTCCCACGAAATAAAATTTTCCAGGAGCAAGTTTTCCGAGGATACTAGTTGGATTGGACTTGCAAACGTTTTACACAACATAGACGTTCTCAAAGAATACATTCCATTTGAAACTGGCGTTCAAACTAGCCTTGATCGCTCTAAAAAGAACGTAAACCAACAAGGTACCGATTCTCAAACGGCAGCCATATTGCGCGACTCATGCGGAGACATTTTCGCCAGTGAATCAAACCGGAAATGCGGAAGATCACGCATGCGCAAACGTTTTGCCGCGGTTCGCTCTTTTCATAGCGAGAAAATAATCTCTGGAATCCAGGGTAGCTTGCTTCGGAAACGCATTCAGATTTCTTGTTTGTAACCTAACATGGTCATCCTTTCTTTCTTTGATTATTTGCAGGAAAAAAGGGCCAGCCAGCACGTACCAATATACCACAGAAGGCCCGTGATGCAGCCTAATGAAAGATTCACGTTCACGTACTTCCGGTAACCGGACTGGAAGTGTTCATACGGTAAAACTTCCAGTCCGCTTACCGAGATTCCGGTTAGAAAAACCGAGATCACGGCAACTGAGCCAGCCCACCCTCTCATATGAACACATCGAAATATTTACAAAGGATTTTGAGTTGAAGCGAGGCCAGCCCGGTCAACCGGGCTTCTGTGAAGAGGCCCTTTAATACAGAGGGAGTACTAGCTGTTCGTTCCGAATGATAATATAATGTAGATTTTGTCTGAAGTCTATTCTTGCAAAAATTATGGACGAATGTATGAAACATTCGACAGGGCAGGAGAAGTTTTGTGGAAGTGCCTTGTCTTGTTTTCCCCGATCCACCAGCATTGACTGACATCTTTCTGGAGGCTGGAGGGGCTCGGGACTGCATTTTCTCCATACACGAATGCGTAAATTTTCTATGGTATCTGCTGATCAGAATAAGTAGAAATCGCAGGCGTTTGTTTCGCGTCAGTGCACACATTTTTGTTTGGGGCTGGGTGTTCGAAAGCTACTGTACGTATAGGTGTGGACACTTCCGAATTCTCCAATTTCTTTCATTTTTGCCTGGCACTCTCAAAGGCCGACGCTGCTGTATGAAAGTTAAAAATGCCTGTGTTCCACACCAAAATCATCGAGTCGATCTTGGAGCCTGTTGCACAACAGGTAAGCTGAAATTTGGCTGCCAGATATCTTCTCGCAGATGGCTCATAAATTTTCACTCAGCCGGCTGTCTCTTGTCTGGCTTTTTGTACCATACTTTGTTTTTTAGCATATGTTTTCCCGTTAGGGTTGTCAAGTAGAGCTTGCTTCAAAACCTTGCACTTGAGGTTTCAGTATTTAAATTCCTGCACACAAATGTTGAAAACACTGTCCCACAGACAACAGAAGCGTTAGTGGCCAAAAAAATTATGTGGACAAAAAAGTCCTCGTATTTCAATGCAGATTTCTAAAACGATCGATTCAATCTGTGGATTTTTGCGTCTCTTTGACATTTCTTGGATAAAGAATCTTTGAGGTCACACAGTTAAGTCTTGCGTTGATTGCAGTGGCCACTTGAAAAATTTCCTAGGTTATTTATTCTTTTGTCATGCAAAGTAAACAATATTCAGCAATCAACTGTTCTTTTCTTGTCTTGATTGAACGTCACATTTTTTTTGTTAAAAACAACAAACATTTTAAACAGCATGTGCTCTCTCTGTATAAATACACTGAAAGTTTGTTAAAAATATTTGGTCAAATAACATTTTGTTGGTATATGTATGTCATAGGTGCAAAATAAGCTTACTAAAATTCCTTGTTTCCTTTCACAAAGGGTTAACCCTTTCACTCCTGCGGGGACAAGTAAAATCATCTGGTGTTAGACAGAGTAAAATCTATAAGTCTCAGTGGCCCTTACAGGAATGAAAGGGTTTATTTACTGGATGGATGGTTTTCACATTAAGTAATTGCCACCTTATTGGCGGATGAAAACAAAAGATCTGTCATGAACTTCTTTGTTTGTCCCATAGCATTATTGTACCACACTGTAATACTACATCATTGTTATTTGTATCTCTAGAGATTGATTGCAAACCATCTATAGCCTTCTTTGAACATCTTAAGATTCTTACTGATAGCAAGGTTGATTTATTCATTTTATCTGTTTGTGTCCTCTATGCCTTTTTTTGAAAGTTCCTCAAGGGGATGTCTTTGATTTTTGAGAGGGTGGGGCAATAATGGATGTTTTTGCTGTAGCATAAACTGTAGTTATAGCTGAATTGACCTTTTTTTGTCACTGATTGTGTCAAGGGTTCATTTTTGTTTCGTGTCCAGTCAATCCTCAGTTTTCTGTTCTACATTGTAAATTTTACCATTCTCTTAAGAATGATATAATCAATTCTTCCTCAACAACGTCTTTCAAGAAAGCACTTAAGATATTCTTTTTTAACAGCTATTGTACATGTAAATCTTAGGTATTTTTGTTCTTCCTGTGTCAAATTGTTTTCACCTTTTAATTTTACTCTCACCAGTTTATATTTCAACACCTTAAATACCTAAAGCCATGTTCACATTAGGCCTTGATTATGATCGAATTATAATCGAATTAAATATGAAATGGGTTCACATCAACTAATTGCAGTCCCTGGTTATAACTGGATTATAATTACTTCAAACAACCTCAAAGGGGTTGTTTGAAGTAATTACAATGCGGCGTAATTGAACAGAATGGCGAGCACGTGGTGGTATGAGCAGACGAAACTTCTAATCGCTTTATGGAGCGAAGGTTTGGATTTGTCTTCTTCTATTCTCGGAACCTATCCTTGGCTCTCTTCTCGCCTCAAGCACATGATGGTGATGATAATCGTGGCAGCCACGCGATACGGCGCCATTTTGTCTCACACTGCGAGGTTACCCTGTGTATTGTATTTGAATTTTCGCAGATGTGAACAGAACCAGAATTGAATAAAATTGAAGTATGAGTATTGGAGTATGATAGCCTGATATTTACTTCAGTTGATTTTAATCAACGTTGAGTGTGGATACGGCTTAAGTGTTTGGAATAATTGTATTCTCTATTATATTGCCAACTTAGTTCAAATTGTTTTTAACTTGTAAATTATGTTTCGTTACTTTGTACTTTAACACCTTAAATACCGGTAACTAAATGTTTGTAATAATTGTATTTTCCATCGCCAACTTGCATATCAACGAAAGGTAGCTATTTTACTTGGGGAGGCCTCATGTGTATGAACTTAGTAATTTCTTTTAGGCCTCCTCGCCACCGATGTAATTCAATTATCTTCTTTCTATCTTCTCTTTTTTGATTTTCTTAATTTCTTTTTTCTGGTGGCAGAAACAAATAAATTGAAATTGAATTGAAAAATGAAAATGGATGGTTGTGGTGATAAAATAATTTTTGCTGGTAACTATTCTAAAAAAAATGTCTCAGGAGAAATGAATCAACCCATCTCAGGTACATGTACAGGTATTTAGTGAGCCTTCTCTGATAATAATATGAATTTTAAATAGGATAACACCTATATGGGATACAGTACATTCATTTACAATCATATGTTATTTTTAGGTCTCCACTCTAGTTATCCTTCATGAAGAAGCTGAAGATGGCAAAGCTATGCCTGATTTGGCCATGCCAGTACAGGCTGTTGGAACAGCTGTTCAGAACCTGGTCAAGGTTGGTAGTTCTTCTTTAAATGGACAACATTCTCTTTTGGGAAGAAACAAACTACCGTATTTACCCGTGTATAAGTCGATCCCATGTATAAGTCGACCCCCCATTTTTGATGGCAGAAAACGCAATTTCTTAATTTTTTTGTCAAATGTTCATGGGACACTAATCTTGTATTCTTCGATTTCTGGAAATGTGGATACACAAAAAAATCAGGGCCTCAAGCGCTTAATAGTTTTGTTGTTCAGCAGCTGTTGTATATGCGGGCGTTTTGTCCTTGAGTTTCGAAAAAGTTCTCTGAAAATCGAACATGTAAACCTCAAACTCACCTGTTTTGTTGTTCAAGGATAAAGGGCTTTAGAGGATAAGCACAATGCAACATCAGAGAAGCAGGAGTCAATCTTTGAAAATAACTTGCAAACGATGCGAAAATGTGCAAGGTTTAATTGGTCCTTGACTTACAATTTCTCAAATGACAAACAAAACAAAACTCATAAACCAAACAATACGAAGTTTGCAAAAGCATTTAAATCTGCCAGGTTTGTGTAAAGAATAAAAAACAACCATTACCAACCAGCATTTTCACGCAAACACGAGTAACAGTGCTTGCACGCAAACACGAGGTATTGTGCCAGGTTACTAAGCCGTTGAACGATCGTGTTTTATTCGAAGAAACAGAAATGCCTTTTAGAGCTTTCCGCCTTTGGAAAACGAAAATTTCCAGTGTCTATTTCATATTTGTGCTTGTGAGTATCTTCAACATTTAGAGTTGGACAAATCCTTTTTTATTTCAACTGGAATTGCTCACATTCGTTTTGAAGTCTTTTGTCATTCATTTTGAAGTCTTTTACAATGTACATCGGCTTGTGTCCACTGCGTTCGTTATGCCCAAGACAACATTATTATGTTAATTTTGAATAAATTACTTAGCTGGAACTTGGCTCAAAATCTTTGACCCGTGTATAAGTCGAGGGCGATTTTTGGAGCTTCTTTTGAGGCCATAAAAGGTCGACTTATACACGGGTAAATACGGTAACTTATAAAAAAATAGGTACACTTTGCATATGTGTGGTAGTGCAGTAACTTGACACAGTGCTTTATTCCTAACTGAAGAGATTAAAGCTGTTAGCGCTAATACGACATGTACACAATATTGTTTTGGTATTGTAAATCATTATACATGAAGTGCCATGGTAGATGTCCTATGTAAAAAGCCCCCTGAAAAGGTGTGGCTACTTGTAAAATACTGAACTCAGAGAGATTGAAGAAAATAAACGGGAAGTGAATAGCATGGGCATCAAAGCTTGATCATTTCCAAGTTCATCCTTTAATTAACTTCTTTTTCTCAGCAATAAGTTAAAGCAAGAATTTTTCGAGTGAATAATGTATGATCACCAAGACAGCTTTCACTGAAGTGAAAATCTGTCAGCCAGGGTTAGTATCTGGATGGGAGACCACTCAAGATACATGTACATATAACTTGCGGTCACAAACATAGGACCAAAAATTATATTTGAACACTCCAAAATCCAAACTGTGCAAAGTACATATTTTGTTAGCCTGCTTTATGCAAAACAAATATTGATGTAAAAGTAAACAAGTAATATTGTTACACAGTTTTTAGGAAGTGCAGGGAGATTTGATTTATCTGTTGAAACATGACATTCATCAGACCAATGCTGTAGTCTGTCTCGACAACATGGAACATCTTTGAAAAAACAAAAGAGAAGAAATTAGAACTTCACAGTCACTTGAAATGGTTATTTCCACTTTATTATTCAACTCATTGTGGCAATGTCCAAATATGGTCATAGTGCGCTCACTATTGGGTGTGCATACTCAATGTATATCCTGCGATATACATAATTATGTGTGTCGCGGAGAAAAATGGTAGTTTTCTTAAGCTTTTTTTCCCAATAAATGTAGAAAATTGTGCTTTGTCAGCAATGTGTTGAATAATAAATCAATTATCCTGCTCAATCTTGTGGAATATTGCCTGATTTTAGCCAACTTGGCCTATGGCCTTGTCGGCTAGGTAGCAGATATTCCACGCGATTTTGCAGGATTATTGTTAAATGCACTGTACGTAGCCTTTGTTTCCGTAGGGTTCGAAGCAAGAAAATAAATTTTAAGTGTCAAAAATTAAAAATTGCGATCAGCAACAAAATTTGCGACAAAAAACAACATAAATTTTGTGCCACAAATATAATGAGTTGCCAACATCAAAAAAAGAATTTTGGGAGATTTTTTCTCTGTGTATGTCCAATTTTTCTCCTGTACTTGAGGCTGCACAAGTAAAATTGAAAACTGCAAAATTTGCAAAATTGAAAACTGTCATCGATTTCAACAGCCTGCACCTTGCGTGTAACTAACAACCCTCAAAGCCAAGGATACATCTGACAAAAATGATGGCAAGACACCTTGTTTTTGTTATTGTTAGACAAGTTAGTTGTTAGACAAGTTTAATAATGTTCAACAAGAAGTGTGCGAATTCAACACAAAGATCACAATCATCCACCCCTTTAGGTCGCAGACTGCAGACTGTGCAGACCGTGCAGACCAGGGGTAAAATATGGTGTTACCCTCACTATTATTGAGAGCTAACCGTAAACAGGCTAACCTGAATGTTATTTAGGCCTAATTAGGCAGGCCTTCTGACAGGGTGCGCGGGTGTGGAACTGCACAATTCGGTAAAACCCGCACAATTCCGCACAATTCGGGAAAATTTGCAAAATACCGCACAATATGGACTTATCTTCTCAAAATTTTAATCAAAATGCGTTTTTCTATCGAGTATCAGGAGATCTACATGTAGAATATATTTAGGCTATTTTCAGACTATTTACCTTGAAAACACTCTAGTATTTCCACGCTTTCAGCGAACAACTCATCGATTGGGTTACACAAACAACAAGGCGCTTCACCTTGCCGTAGCTTGCGCTGTCCTGGGCACTAGTCTACTTATCATTCTATTTTTCATCGGCAGTTTGTGCCCATTGTTTTCAAATAGGGAAGCACAGGTGTTGTTAAATAAGGCCATTTGGCTTTTTAATGCAGAGCGAAAATAAGATCACTCATGATTAGTGACTGATACAGACTATTTAGATATACATGACCTACATTAGAGGCTCGCTAGGTTTTCTGGGGCAATTTCCTCAAGTGGTTTTGTTTAGCGCATTCGATTGCTTCAACAAACATAAAATCAGTTTTAAATAGGTTCTAAACTTCAGTCAATAATATAAAAATCATTCGAAGTAAAATGTAGAGGTAAGTCAGCCATTACAGCAGGAATTCACGTTGATATGGTTAAAGAAAAGGTAGACAAGGAGAACACGATGTTTGCAAGATTGCGCAATCCCGCACAATTTCCCGCACAATTGACTTTTTGTCCCGCACAATTGGCCTCCAAAATAGCGCAAAATTTTAATTTTTTTCCTGCACCCTGTCAGAAGGCCTGATTAGGCTAACCGAATGATATTTAGGCCTAATTCAGATTAACCGAATTTTCATTTTACAGACGGCCTGCACAGTGTGCAGTCTGCGTTTTTCAGTGTCCCCCTTAAGGTTGACCATTGTTTGTGCAAAGTCAAAAATTCACACTTCTAGACGAGGTTATTTATCACCAGGTAATTCCATCATTTTGGAAATAAAAGCTGCTTACTGTATCATTTATCAGTGTTACAAATTCTTGCCAATTTTGGGGCTCATTTGTTGAAATTCAGGCATGCTTCCAATAGATCTAGACCTGTAGATTTTTGTGATTTATGCATGCACTGTGGGCCTATTTGCCACTCATAACTAAGGAAAGTACTATCTCTGTAAAAAGAAGGAAAAGAGAGACCTGAGACCCATAGTGACTTGTTGTAACCTGCTCCCAAGGACTGTAAACACCAGGCTTGACATCCTGCCTGAGTCTACAAGGAATGGAAATAATAATAACAATAATAATAATAATAATAATAATAATAATAATAATAATAATAATAATAATAATAATAATAATCCATTTTTAGTGGGTAATTTTCCACAAAAATGTTCAAATGAGCATGGCAGTCAGTGAAAAAGTAAGATCTAAGACTTAAATTTGAATACAATATTACTGTAACAATAAAATGTTACAATATCACAAATATTACAACAATATACATGGTATACATACATTTTGTACATTAAAGTCCTTCCTTTTTATTTAATTTCATTCACTTCAATAACAGGTTATTTATGCTCCTGTAAAATTTTGCATGATATGGAATTTAACAGAATGATATTAAGATAATAAACAATGGAAATGCTGGAAATCACATTTCTGAAGACCTCACTTTCAAATTCCCGCAGGGGGATCCAGATTTGCTTCCAGACCACTCTAGGAGGACAGACCCCTCCTCTCTTTGACTAAATCTTGGGTCTCCCCAAGGTAAAAACACTTAACCTCAATTATTATGTTTTAAAAAAGGCGAAAGGAGAAAGAGGCCATAATAAGTTTAAGTTGTCTTAATAAAGCGAGACAATAATTATTATACATGTATTTTCAAGACTGCATATTACTCATGAATCAAGATAAAACAGTCACAATTCCAGTTAAACTTAACTCTAAGATTGTTGATTGTAATGGATGCCTTTCCAGTCACAATATAATTTATTATTTGCTTTGCCACCATTATGTACTGTATATTTAATTTTTGCAGAATACATTAATCCTTCCTTTCATTTCCTTTCTTCACCAGGTGGGTAAAGAAACTGCTGCATCGAGCAAGGATCAAATCCTCAAACAAGAAATGCCACTGGCTTTCAAAAGAGTAGAGGAGTCCTCCATCCTTCTTGTTGAAGCATCTCAGATTTTGAGAAAAGATCCTTATTCGTCAGCAGCTCGGAAAAAGTTGATTGATGGTGCAAGAGGTAAAATATTTTTATTACACAAGAAGCTTAATAAATAAGCAGTTTCACCTCCCCAGAGCTGCCAGCTGTTTTTTCGCTGAAAGCTGGTCACAATGCATTAATTTTGGGAACACCCTGATACAGTATTGGTGAAGAAACTTACCATGGGAGAGGAAGTTTCATATCACTTTGGTAGCCGTGCTCCTCTTTAAGTCATAATTTTCATTACAAATTGAATTCAATTAAAGAATTAAGATCAAGAAACAAAGAAAAATGAAATGCAAAGTACGATCTTACTCATGAGCCTTCAGCTTGAAACTGGACAAGATTGGTCCTTGTACCCTTCTATAGTACACCTGTACCCTTGTTGTCTGTATCATCTTATTACATTGTGACACTGGCATAATATTTTTAATACTATACAATGCACTTCCAAGAGAGATCTGAGTGCTTCTGGTTTTATTTTAGGGATTCTTTCTGGTACATCAGCTTTGCTTTTGACATTCGATGAAGCAGAGGTGCGAAAGATTCTGAAAGTTTGCCGTGGAGTGCTAGAATACCTGTCTGTGGCTGAAATTGTTGAGAGCATGGAGGAGTTGGTTACTTTTGTCAAGAATCTAACCCCAGGAATAACTGAAATGGCCAAGAAGGTTGAAGGTCGTATTGAGGAGTTGACCCACCAAGTACATGCGGACATGCTGAAGAAATCAATAACTACTGTGAAAGCAATGTCTACACAGTTGATTACTTCAATTAAGACCTATGTTTTGACTGTCCAGCGAGGTATGCCTTTGGTTTTATTGTGGTAGTGGACTTTATATGTGCACGACACACAGTGTCATCGGGTTGTAAGAGTGAGTGAGTGATTGTAAGTCCATGGTGGCAAATAGGCCCATAGTGCATGCATAAATTACGAAAATAAACAGGTCTGTTGGAAGCGTGCTTGAATTTCAACAAATGAGCCCCAAAATCAGCAAGAAATTGTGATGCCGATGAACAATAAGGCAGCTCCTATTTCCAAAATAATGGAAGTACCTGCTGATAAATAACCTCGTCTAGGAGAGTGCATTTTTGACTTTGCAGAAACAATGGTCAACCTCAAGAGTTAAATGATTGTGATCTTTGTGTTGAATTCGCACATTTCTTGTCGATCTTAAAGACACTGGACAGAAAAAAGAAACAAGCTAACAAAGACAAGAACCCGGCATCTCACCATCATTTTGTCATGGATGTATGCTTTGTTTCGTGAGTTGTTAGTGACACGTACACAAGGTACATGTAACTTGATCACAGGCGGCCACAGAAATCGATGTCACTTTCCATTTTGCGATTTAGTTGTGCAGCCAAAAGTACTTTTAATAGAAAACTCTAACACAACAAAAATCTCCCAAAATGTTTTTTTGCTGATGGTAACTTCATATATTCCCGGCACAGAATTTGTTGTTTTCTTGTCGCAAATTTTTGTTGCTGATGGCATTTTTTAAATTCTTGATCGACACTTCCTCAAAACTTCCTTCTGCTCTTCGTAAAATCTGTGTATCGTTATTTATTTCCTTTTACATCAATATTTGTTTTGCATAAAGCTGGCTAAAAAATCTTTACCTTGCTTAATTCGCAATTTTGAGCATTAAAGTAGAATTTTAGAATTTGAGTCCTACATGTATGTTACTGAAAGCAAGTTGCATATTTTGAGGTCTCCCATCCAGAAAATAACCCAGCTGGACAGGGCTTAAGGACGGTGCCTACTAATTAACGATATTTTTGCCCCGGTGTGCGATCATGCAGGAAATGTAGATCTTAACAAGTATTATTGAAATCCAATAAGAAAATTGGGGGTAACCACGCATTTTTCAAAGATAATTCATGAATAATATTTTTAAAAAGCTTTAAAATACAAAGCAATGTATGCCGTTCTTTCTCAAATTGAAGCTTAATTATCTCTCAAAAATGCATGGTTACCCCCAATTTTCTTTTTGGATACCAAGAGTACTTACTAAGAACTACTTTCTCCGGATAGTTTTAAACTGCGCAAAAATATCCCTGTATTAGTAAGCATCACCGATAGGAAATCCGAGTATCTAGAGATGCGCAGAACGTATGTGCAATAACAATAGTTGGCACCGTCCTTAACTTCAGACAACTTTTGTCGTGGAAAGGTGTTCGACTTTCAGAGTACAGGCTTAACCCTTTGACGTCCAAATCGGCCAAAAGCGGCCAGACTTAGTATTTTACTCTGTCTAACGGCAGACGATTTTACTTGTCAATGGGGAACCCCTGGGAGTCAATAGGTTAAACTTGCCATGAAAATGAAGTTAAACTTGTTATTATGCCATGGGGCTGTTTTAGCAGACCAGCATGTATCAGTTTGCAAGTACATTGTAACTGAATGCACTCATTGTACAGTACTTGGTAATTTGCTTAACTTGTGCTGTAGAATCAATGAGTGGTGACTCCTATCAATCGAGCCACTACTTCCTGTGGTGGGAAAACTGCTTCAAATTTAAGGGTGTGTTTACCAAAGCAATAATTTTTTTTAGATATTTGTTTCTAAGATTAAATTATCTTCTCAATTGTTGTTTCCAGGGGGACAAAACATGGCAGAAGCACAAGAATACAGAAATTTTGTTATTGGGAAGATGTCTTTTGAGATCAGTGAAATCATTCGAGTTCTGCAGTACACCACTTATGAGGAGGAAGGTGGAGATGACCCTTTGAATGACATGAAAAAGGCGGCCTCTCTCTTTGACAGCAACATGGGGCCAGCCATGAAATGGGTTACTACACCAACAGAGTCTTCAGGTGGATTAGGTGGGATTTTCATTTAATCACTCCGTTAGGGGGTGTGCGGAAAATGAAGACCTGGAATGCGAAGGGGTTTTCATTAGAAGCCGGTCAGCGGCGGCATATCACCCTCTGTTTGTCAGAAATTTGTCTCTCACCGCCATCTACTCTGCCTTGATTTTCACTCAAACCCTTGTAAAAGATAAGAGTGACGGCCACTTACATTGATTAGCCCAGTCATCTACTGCAAAAGTTATTGAAACCCCTGCAAACAGCAAATAACAAAACACATCATTCATGCTATTTAAAACAATCGATAAGCTGTCTCTTGTGAATTATGGTAGAGACTTCATTTCTCACATACCCAGGTCGGTATGTGGAAAATGAAGATAAAAAACGAAGACCCGCCAGTCCATAATGTAAAATTACGAACAGAGAGTAGCCAAACACAACATCCCTAGTAGTGTTTTCTGTGGCCGTCGAGTCATTTCAGGCAAATTACTGCAGGGTCTTTGTTTTTGGTCTTTGTTTTCCACATAACGGCCTGGGTGTGTGGACCCCAGGTCCATGGACCACCACTGTTGACCCAGTTCATGGACTATCCCTGTGGACCACCGCTCATTTTGAACAGTTACAAGCAGAAAAATCTTAAGATGAAAAAGAGAAGTGATCTGAGCACTTATTTGGACAATTAAATTTAGTGACTCTATTTGGGAAACCGGGCTTAATGAGATTTGTGTTAGAGTGCATTTCAATGTGCTTTGACTGCATCACAATGCGCTGTAATGTTCGCCAATGAGTTGTAACTCATTTACAACATTTCCCATTGATTGTTGGCAATTTTTTTTAATGTTTCACAACGATTTCCCAACGTTTTCCTAACAGTTATCGAAAAAGTTAATTCCTAAGGTGTTTCCACTTATCAACTGATCATTATAAACATCGACACGTTCTTACCCCAAAAAATACACCACATTGCGTATAATTTATTGGGAACTATCATGTTGCTTCTTTCACTGGAAATCTAAGTCACAGATTTCCTTAGTTTGCTCATAAAGCGAAGCCTGAGTGACATTTTAATTGTCCTTCCAAAAAGTTGAAGTGAGGACGCATACACATTTGCATGGTTATTTGTGTGAGAGTGGGCCCTGGAATTTTTATAACTTGAAGATTTTGCTGTGGCACTCATGATCGTCACTTTAACTTAGTTCTTATTACGGTAAATATCAAATCGTTTGTTATTGTACTTTTTAATTTTCGTGAAGCTCATTCATTCATTCATTTTATTATAGTATTATAGTAGGCATAGTAGGCATAGTATTTGAACCATCTTTCAGAAAATACATTTTAATTTGGGATAAACGTGCATACTTAGCTGGTGAGGCTTTTGATCACTTAAAGGACAACAATTTGCATAATTTTCAACCTCAGTTAGCAAGAAATAAAGTGCCGTCGTTTAGGTAGCACTCCATTGACTATTCATCTTTCGCCGGTTTGTTAGAATTTTAGAAAATTATTAAAGGTTATTCGCAATTGACTCTCTACTCTTCTTGAATAAGGACGATAAACTGTAGGTCCCTGTAACCGCCGAAGAAATCTTTTGTCACTTGTAAATTTTCTTAACTGCGTAAGTTGGGGGAGATTTTCTTGTGTAGATGAAGATTGTGTGTACATATCACGCAAGTGGGTATTTTTTTACTTACATTATCTTTGCTGGGACTGCGACAGAGATTTCAACATTAACATGAGAATAATTAAAGGCAATTCTTCCAGCTGGACATATTAAGAAGTTCAGAGTTGTTGTTCCAGTGACTGAAGGCAGCACCAAGTTCTCACCGTGTTTTCATAAACAATGATTATTAACAACGTCAGTGTCAGAGGACTTTTCACACTATCCTGTGCAAAGTCACTGGAACCACAGCCCCATCTCACATCACATCACGCACTGTTTGCGAAGAGTAGGGGACGTAGTCCCCGGTGTGGTGGTCTCTCACTCATTCTGTTCTGGGCTCACCTGTGTAATACTTGTTATTCAGTAAGATCACGGTAAACTGCATGACTGCCATTTGCACCAGGGAAAAAAAAAGCAATCTGGCAAAGTCCCCCACAAAGTGGTGTTCATTGACCCTGAAAAGCCCCGAGTGGAGCGATCAGCTACATAGCCATTCATTCATTCATTCATTCATTCATTTTTGAATCCCTTTGGAGCCACCAAATAGGTTGTATAGGTGTCTATAAGAGACAATAGCACAAATCAGTAGCCCATACCTGACAGGAATATAGCCAAGGGCTGTTGTCCCTCCTAGGGCATTTTCACAGACTGCTATTTATTTTTGGATTGAATTTCCCTCAATTGAAACTCCTGTAGGAGCCCAATGACCAATCACAAGAAACTGACTTGACATCATACCGTCACCAAACGGGAACTGTCTCTGTTTCTTGCAGAAAAGGTAGACTAAAAATAGATTGGTCTGCAAAAATACTGACTTAATATGGTAGTTGTTTACTCCTTGTCATAGGCTCCTGATTAAAATGTCCAGATAATTGTGAGTATCACTAATCTCTTACGTTAAAGATTTTTCTGGTTGTAACTTTACAAAATAAGGGGTGGTCCTCAGGGGTAGTCCATGGAACGGGTCCACAAGGGTGGTCCATGTTTTGTATATGTCCCGAGGAAGTCCGTTTTTTAAGAAAATTACATGTAAAATTATGTGTACTTGAGATGCTGCCGTCATTGCCACTGCAAACCCATGATAGCAATTTACCATTTTGATACAACTTAAACAGGATATGTTCTCAAAAAAAATTTCTTTACAGGTGAGAGAGCTGTCAGGGAATGCATTGCACAGGGGCGCAAGTTTGCAGATGCCTGTCAAGGTCCAGATAAAGGGAGGATAAAGAAAGTGTGCGATGATCTGGATCAGTTGATGGGAGACTTGGCACAGCTAAGGAAACTGGGCAAGGTTGGTTATCCAGTTAAAAAGTTTTGCAGAATGATGTCATCATGGTTGATACATAAAATTCAAGTTAAAGGGGTTTATAGCAAAACATTACTGGTGTTCTGACAGTTCCAACCGGCACAAACACGGCCATGAGCTATTCAGAATTTAATGCCCCTTGCACAAAGCACTGGAAGTTTTGTGCATGCAAGTCACAGTTGGTTCTGGTTTTATTTTCATTGGCTGAAAAAAACGGCACAAGACTTTTAAGCAAACCACCATAAGAGATACAGCTCCAGTAAATTGTCAGTTGCATGGTTGGGCAAACTTGGCATTGCTTCCAATAATTGTTATTGTGTGTAAGAACAATTATAGTATTCATGAATTTTGGCAGACTTTTGTAAACAGCTCTTACTACAGTATGTTTTATCCTCCATTCCACTTTCTCTCCTTAGCCAAATTATTAAAAAAATACTCAACCAACTGTAGCTATTCATTTTAAATTATTTTATATTTAGAAGAATGATGTAAGTTTTGCTTCATAGGGCACAACACCAGAGGGTCAAAGACTCAACAGGGATGTTGCACAGCTTCTTGAAGATTTGAATTCTCAAATGCAGAATGCAACTTTGGTACAAGAACAGACTGGTGTGCGAAGGCCAACAACCACCTTTGCAGGAAAAATGGATCAGGTCCATCAGTGGATGAACAATCCTTCATCAGACCCTTCTGGCTTAGGTTATAGTGCAATATAGTTTGTTATGGGTTTGTTCTTTATAATTATTTGTTGTGGGTGGACTGTGGTCCAGTGGTCAGGGCACTGAATTTGGATGCAGTTGCTCTGGGTTCATATCTGGCTCTGACCACTGGTTGGACTTGTTGTGAGATGTCCCAACTGTTGTCATTATTGTTGTCGGTATCACTATCATTATCTTTATCATGAGTAACAAAATCACACATTTTAAACATGCAAGAAATGTCGGCTGGCCTTTCCGTTGGTGCAATGAGTGGACAAAGGATCCAAACCCAACTTTAGATATTTTCAGTATTATAGGATCATTGGAGGGATGTAAAGTGGCAGGTACAAAACACAGTCAGGTCACAAGTCACAGAGAGAGTCCTAAACATTCATTGAAGCTAACCTTTGGCCTGATTAGACCTAAAGAAAAGTTTTAGACGTAACGTTAGCATTGGTAAACGGTTAGGTTTTGTTGTGTATCGGTAAAACAATGATCTGTGACTTGTGACCTGTGACCTGTATTTTGTACCTGGCCAGTTTAAATGCATCATTCCTTTAGCAGCTAAGTATCATCATCTTCCAAGTCTTGTATCATCATCTATGTATCATCATCTTCTCAAACTAAAACTTATCAAAGAAAATTATAATTATCAGCATTTGAGAGATCAATATCAAAAGGACAACACTATAGATAGAAAACTCTTGTTTTGCAAAAACTTGTGTATGCCAGCAAAAATGGTATGCACCACTAGAATTTAAAATTAATGTTGTTCATTGTGGCATACAACCACCTGTCATGTCGGTAGGGGTGTTGGGTACTGTAACGTTATAAAACAGCATAGACTATTATTTTGTTGCTTACAATGTACCTGTACATGTATCTGGGAACATATCCCCGAGTTCCTGTTCATTCATAGATAGTGACAAAGACAGTATGTGTAAAGTTGCATGTGTTTAGTTGACATGAGTTGCAGTGTCAGTAATGTACGTTATGGTACATGTACTTTGTCAGCTAAAATTGGACAACCAGAAATAGCTACTTGAGGCTAAGCTCATGTTGATGTGCTTACATCACAGAAGCATAATGTCCAATTATTTCTGCAGGTGAAAGGGCTATCCATGAGTGCACTGACCAGGGTCGTGTCATAGCTGATAAATGTTCTGGCCCAGAGAGGAGTGCAATCTTGCAGCTTTGTGATGAGCTTGACCAACTTACTGATGAAATCGCAAGCATGATGAGAAGAGGGATGGTATGTCTACCGCTGTTTCTTAATAATCTCAGAACATTTACACTCGCCTTTTCATTGATGGGGAGAGCATTCAACAATCAAAAATTATTTTCAAGTCCTGTACTGACTTAATGCGTGTAGTACACTTCAAGGTCCAGTTGTTCAAAAGCTGATTAACAATAATTATTACATACATGTACCAACCCAGGATTGAATTTTGCCTGTCAAAAAACAAAGGCATATTTTAAGACTGAAGACTAAATATCTTGTGGAACCTTTTTTTCATCAGGAAATGAACTGCAATAATTTACATTTTCATTAATCCAGGATCACATGTACATTCCCGTCGTAGCTTTTAAAATCAGGCTTTGAACAACTGGCCCTGGTTGTACAAGTATAAAAGTTATTCGAAAATTCTCTTGATTGCATTCAATGTAGCATTTTATTTCAAATGAGGAAAAAAGGATAATTTAAAATTGGAATGCACTTTATGTGTAGCTCTAAACAGTTTAAACATCAAAAGATTGAAGTGATCCTTGCACTTACATGCAATTTACAGTATTAAGCAATAAAATTTTTGTCACTTTAGACAGCTAGCTGTACATACATTCACTTCACCATGGCATCTATTACTCCCACTTCAAATACAATCATTTATTTCAGTACAAACAAAAAAAAATTAATGTGTTTTCCATTGACACAAGCAAGGGTTTGTACAAGGTTTGGTTCCTAGTGTCATGGTCTGATAATGGTCTTTGGGTCCTATTGTGTTTCGCCTAGTTGCATCTCTGTTCAAGACCAGGCTGAATAATTAATTATTGTGTGACCAATCATAATAATTTATTATCTCTTCTTTGAAAGCATTATTATACATTATACATGTATATATTATATAAAGCTAAGAGCAGTGTTATCCTTCACAGCAGAATCTTTGAAATTGGGATTTCTAAGCCTTTTCACTGCCATAAACTGGCCAGGGGGTTGATGTCATTTTAGGTAAAGGAGGAGTGTGCTAATAATTATTATCTGCTATACTAATATCCTTTCGTGGGACAAAGTGACAAACCAGTTGTGGCAAGCATGTCTACTTTCTATCATCTGACTGCGTAACATCCATTTTTTCAGGGAAACTCTCCACAGGCAGCTGGTGTAGCTCAAAAGATTGAGAAAAAGTTGGAGGAACTAAACAACAAATTGCAAAATGCAGTTGTTGCTCAGGTTGCTGAAGATTTCATGGACACAACATCAAGTCTGAAACAGTTGGAGAAAGCTGCCCGGGCTCCCCCAGGTTAAGGAACAAAAAATTAATTATAGTTATTATTGTCTCTGCTTGCTCCCAGAAATAATACCTTTCGTTTACCAGAACATAAAACCAATGAGTTGAGTGTACATTATATAACATAAAAAAGCTTTATTACTATTAATAGTAACAGCATTCCGATTGTATTTACATTGCTGTTAATTAAAGAGTGAAGTGCTTGGCGACATGTTTTTCACGTCGCTGTCTTTCCTTAATGATTAAAAATCTGTTTTTTTTTCAAATTCTTCTTGATTCCATAAATGCTGTTTATTTTAATTTCTGCGAGTATTAAATTTGTTTTCTGAACCTAAATTGGACTGCATTCCCTGTACAGGCCTTCTGATATTACGCGATGGTGCAATTTCGCACAATCAACCTTAAATTGCATTCGATCGCACAATTAACGAAAAATCGTATAATTCACAAAAAAACACACATCATTCATAAAATAAAACATAAATCAACAAGTTTCTTTGGAATTCCTGCATAAATACGCCATTTTTAAGATGATTTACTTTAGAAAAAGGCTAAAAAGCCTTTGTCACCTTCAATTTTGTAAACATTCAAAGTTCATGGCATTATTTTGCATGGGCCTGGTACGAGTCTCATTCGTAAAGAGTCACCTATTGGTGTAAAACAAGCATGCCCTTTGTTCAGATTAGCCAATCTGTTCAGAAATATAATGTCGATCAAGATGCATAATTACTGTTCCCTTGTGTTCAAAATGGCAGTACAAAAGTGTTTTTCTTATCCTGAACTTCAAATTGCTCAGGAAAAAATCGCATAATTGGCCTTTCTAATCACATACCGGTAATCTGCCCTGCAGATTTCGTATAATTTGCATCTTGTCATTGCACCCTTCTGAAGGCCTGCCCGTTGCTTACAGTAGTCTGTTCCGTTCCCCTCCCCCCAAAAAATGGCCTTGAAAGAACATTCATATCTTCTTGGCCATTTAGTGTTTACCAGTTTCTTGTTATTTGCAGATGCACCAGGACGTGAGGCTGAGTTTGAGAGCACAGCAGGTGCATTTGAGCATCAGGCAAATCAAATTACAGACACTGCTATACAACTGGCAAATGCTGGTGGCAACACTAACAAGAGACTCTTGGATCAGATACGTCAAAATGCTGAGGAAGTGAGTACTAAGTGCAAGCTTGTCTCATTGGGGCCCCAAAAACTTTGATTTAAAAAGAAAAACATCTGGGCCCAGTTATTCAAAAGGCGGTTACCAGTTATCCCAGATTATAAATTAACCAAGGAGTTTATTTCTCTACTCCCAAATGCTGCGATGATATTCTGCAAAGCTTAACTTTAGAAGAAGTCAATGTTGAAAAACAAAAATAAGCTAATTTAAAAGAAACTTTTGCCCAAAAGTTGAAAACATGAAACAAAAGTTTAGTTAATCTTGGATTACGTTAATCAGCTTTCGAACAATCGGGCCCTGGTTAAGTTCTCACATATGAGTACTTACATACATGTATGAGAACCAATAAATTATTACACTGTACATTTATCCCGACCAGTGACACTGGTTCTAATAAGACAAAATACCAAAGGTCATAACACTTTAAGGTAGGCTAATTGACTATAGATTACTAATAAGGTTCTCCAGATACTGCTTAATAAAACTATATTATTATGTAATCATTTGCAAAATTTTAGTGGATTCGTTACAGAATTTCCTGAGAAATTTTTGAGAAGCTCTTAAGAAGTCTTCCAAGCTAATTTCCGATGAAACATTGAGTTCATAAGAAAGCCACTGGTCAGCCTTAACCAAAAAGTGGGATGGGGGTGGTTATGGGTGTTTTCTGTACAGGTTATTGTTAAAATCATTACACAAATACAGTAGAACAGATCTTGCTGTGTTCAAAGGTTATTTGGTTAATTCCCAGCAGGAACATTTCCCTGGGTAGTTTTTTCCGAAAGTGTCTTAGGTAGCCTGAGGCCATCACAAAACAAAGGGCATTGTTGTTCCAAATTCTGAACAAACAGAATAAGATTCCACACTAAGGGAACTGACCTTTGAATTGATTGAATGAAAATGGTTACAGTTAAATACATGTAATTGTTGCATTATTAATAAATCAGAACACTGATGGCCTTGCATCAGTGACTAATGCATTGATTGTGGGTAGGCTTGCAGGCAAAACTTAACGCACATCAAATTTCAGACATTTTGGAATTTGTTCTATGAGCACACTAAAGGCCGGAAAAAATTGTTAGTGTAGATGATTGTATTTAATTGTAATGCAGTCAGAAGAAGGCAAGAAAATTGATGAGTGTAACATTACATTGCATCAAGATCTGAAAAATAATATTCTGACAAAAATTCATAGCTTTTTTAAATTAAGTCTTTGCCATCTTGAATCGATCATTAATTTAATTAGTAGTCTAAATAAGACCTAAATACACCATTTAACCCTCCAAATTGTATATAAGCTTAAAGAATATGTCAACTTGTTTGGAAACAGCACTGCTTTTCCTTGTGAACTTCTCCATTTTTTTCAGTGGAATCTACTTAACAGCTTGTTGTTGAGCAAGTTCATTTGTCTACACACTTTGCTTAGTAACCAGGCAAAGCAAAGCGAAATGGACGTTTTCGAGATTCCTTTTGTTTACCATGTGTACAGGGACATTTGGAAGCCATCCCTTTGTGACAAACAAGCTCACTAGTGAATAATTTCTTTGACAAATTTGCCATCAAAGTTGTAAACAAAGGAGAAACTGTGTGCCTTTTACGTCACAAGTTTTCAAAAAATTACATGGTATTTTCTTGCTTGGGAAAGATCTAAGTGAAAACTTGCAAATGTAGTTACCAGTTTTCATAACTTTTCCACAGTATCTGTTGATGTTTAGTTAAAACAGACTTATTTTAGGGTTTTGGGGGTGATTATGAAAATCTCATGCAAGATATTCGTGTAGATTTTAAACAAAATTTTATGGTAAAAGATGTGGCTTATCTACTAGTGTTTACAGTTTATTTATGACTATAAGGTAATGCGATTGTTTATTACAGCTGAAGGAATTGACTCCTCAAGTTTCCCATGTAGCTAAAATCCTTCTGGATTATGGCAAACATTCACCGGGAGATGCCCCTGCTGTGTCAACGCATTTTGAAAGTATGCGTGACAACTGGAAGGACAAAATGCAGACCCTGACTACTCAAGTGGATAGTGCAACAGACACTGGAAAATTCATTGAAGCCTGTGGTTAGTTCATGTACACACATGTTTAATTTGTGATAAGAGATTACCGGTAATAGGAATAAACCTTGAAATTTAGGGAAATGATCCTTGCACTTAAATGTAGCTGGACAATTTAAGCAATTATTAGGGAGCTTACGAAACGAGGACGACGACGGCTGCGAGGACTTCATTTAAAAATACGAGTTCACGTTATTCATATCACTGCGAAACTGTTTCATGTCGTTTCGCGTTAAAAATGTGTAGTAACTGTCGAGGAATTAAACTGTTATAAGGGGGTTGGAAGCGTAGGGAGAGAACTGAAAATTCATCGTCATGTGCTAACGTCCTCCACAGAACCTTGAATTTGGTCATTTCACGTCGTCATTTAGGAGATGACGGCAAAGAAATGTACCAAAATGTAAAACGCACGTGCAGAGCGTGCAGAGCCATTGTTTTTGCTCACTAAACCTATTGTTTTGTAGCGTCGTTGTTGCCGTCGGCGTCGTCGTTTCGTAAGCTCCCTATTGTCTCTTATAGACACCTGAAAAATTCAGGTGACTTCAACTGGATTCGAACCCGTGACATCTACGATGCCGTTGCAATGCTCTACCAAGTGAGCTATGAAGCCAACAAGTTGGAGGCAGGTAGATTTGTTGGGCTCATGTGTTCCCATGAAAGAGCTCTATGAAATAAAATGTTTGA
>JALIRR010002587.1:47500-53668 GCA_023091755.1 Montipora sp. Colony 1 RG-2022 | reverse complement strand
ATAATGGTATTATAATAATAGTAGGCATCTGTCAAAACATCTCTTCTGCTTAATTATGAAAATGTTATAGATTTCTAACTTGTTTCTTAGGGATCAACTCATTCAGCTTATCTCAAATTTAAATGAACAGAAGAGGAAAATAAAGAAAAAGGGAATTGTTGTAGATGACAAAAAATATCAGGTCAAATTTACAGGTATGAACAGAGTTCTAAGATAATGTATACTTCTAGTGAATGTTGCAATGTGTTAATTGTTATAAGATATTTCATGTGAATGAAGTGGAGTCAACAATACTAATCCATAATCACTTAAAGGGGGACTTGGACGAAAAACACGATTTTTTAAAAAGTCTCAAATCCTCGAGGAAACGCCGCCAAAATGTTGCATACGCTTTTCAGATAATGAATTTAACATACTTTCACCAACATTTCAATGTTATTACGTCGAAATACTTGTTTTTCATAGCATCCGCCATTATCGGTATGTCGCCTGCATACTTATTCGAGAAAGCCTGGAGCGAGGACTCATGACGTCACTTACTCAACATATCGCTCGCTGCTACTTGAGTAAATAATGGAAAACATGTCAGAAAGCCAAGCTTCGTCTTTTATCGATCATGATTTATCGACTTCGGAATTATCGTTTGACTTTGAAAAAATATTCTGAGTCACTTACCTGTGATTATGAAGATTTAGACTCGTGGCTACTGAGGAAAAAGCAGCCGCATATCGACGAGAAAGAGCTCAAGAGAAAGAACAAGAGGAATGCTTCGAGATTGTTCGAATCAACTGATATTAGATGGTATGCTGGAGTCGTGATTTTGTCTGTTTACTATTGTTACCTTCATTTGCAAAAATTCAAATTTCTCGTTATTTTTTCTAGGTGCAAATGTACGTGTTGTTCTTCGGACGCGGTAACAAAGGCAGGGGAATGCTTCTGCTGTAGCGAAATTGATCGGTGCCGGGGGAAGCTGGAAGCAGTTGCAGATGATAAAGTACTACCACCGATCGGCCTGGATTTCAATCTTGTTGTCTGGACGAGTGGGTTTGAGGAATAGCCGCCATAGGATTAAGAATTAAGAAACCGAAAGAACGAGCGATACACACATCAACATATGATATACCCCATGAAGTCCCAAACAAGACGAATTAACTGTCGGTATGAAACTGATCGTAGAAATCTATTCAGGAGCAAGGAAAATTATTGCCATTGTCGTTCTTAATTGCTACGTCATAAAAAACATGAAAATATTTCCCGACAAGGAAAATTGAAAAGTGCAATCCAAATTGAGCTTATTATACAGCGCTCTAATACCGATACTTCGCAGTTTGGCCTTGCTCATACATTGATGTGTATCGCTCGTTCTTTCGGTTTCTTAATCCTATGGCGACTATTTTTAAAACCTACTCATCTAAACAACCTAAACAACAAGATTGAAGCCCAGGCAGATCAGTGGTACTGTAGTTCTCCGTCATCTGCAACTGCTTCAGTTCCAGCTACTCCACTCACCCATCAATTTCGCTAGTAACAGCAGAAGCTTTCCTTACCCTTTCACTGGCCTTTGTTACTGCGTCCGAAGAACAACACGTACATTTGCACCTAGAAAAAAATAACGAGAAATTTGAATTTTTACAAATAAAGGGAACAACGGTAAACAGACAAAATCACGTCTCCAACATACCATCTAATATCAGTTGATTTGAACGATCTCGAAGCATTCCTCTTGTTCTTTCTCTTGAGCTCTTTCTCGTCGATATGCGGCTGCTTTTTCCTCAGTAGCCACGAGTCTAAATCTTCATAATCACAGGTAAGTGACTCAGAATATTTTTTCGAAGTCAAACAATAATTCCAAAGTCGATAAATCATGATCGATAAAAGCCGAAGCTTGGCTTTCTGACATATTTTCCATTATTTACTCAAGTAGCAGCGAGCGATATGTTGAGTAAGTGACGTCATGAGGCCTCGCTCCAGGCTTTCTCGTCAGAGTCCCCCTTTAATTACAATGCAGTAATATCTAAAACAGGTGGAACAGCAAAGCGACTTTAAGATTAGGTAATGTGTTAACGCTAGGTTATCAGACACAATCCTTGTCTACTTTTGCTTGTAGCATTTTATTTGGTTGGTGAAATGGCGAGATTGTTGTATTGAATTTAGAAGAAAAAGTGTTATAATTATTTAAATTCACATTAAAATAATTAAATTGCTCAAGCAAATTAGAAGCTTGCGTTCATTCTCTTGTTTTTGGCAGTTACCCTTGATTATAAAGCTCTTCTCCTCTTGCTACACAAAGGAGATGATGAAGATTTTATTCTTGGTGGCAAGGGGTATGATAAAGAATTCTGTTTCATTTGTGATGCAATTAGGGTAAGTAAATATGGCTCACTTGTGTTAAAGAAGTGTATTATTGTAGGCTGGTACTTATTGCTTCAGCTTGATAATATTTTGTTGAATATGACATCTTTGGGTCAACCGTTTCTGAGATGTTGTCTTTGAGTGCAGTCATGAATATATAGAAAATCAATCCATCAATATACAGTGGATAAGAAATGTTTGTTTCCCCACTGTACTTTATTTTCCCACGTTGTGTATTGGGATAGCTCCTAGTTATGTAACTTGTGACAGAGTACTAGAGTTTATTAATGGTGTGTTATAAGGTTGGCAAAAGAATGTCATTTGTCCTTTCATGTATCCATCATCTTGAGTTCACAAGTTAACTGTAAGCTGGATTTCCAGGGATGTACTTGCCATGGAGTTGATGTTGATGAAACATGCTTGGATTGCTTAAGATCCAAGGCTAATATTGGCTGGTAAGCACCACTGTGGATGTTGATATAATGAGATTTAAATGAACATTGCAGCTGCAGATTCTAATGTCCCAGTTAAGTGAAGTAAATTTAATTTGGGTGGGTAATATTTATAACAAGGATTGGATATCAAAAAGACTGTCTTAAATCCTCATGACTTTCAGGATATGTAAATGTTCTCTTCCCAAAGACCTTTAAATTCTAGGACAAGGACAAGAACGAGTACCAGTTTTGACTGCCTGTTTTTAGCGAAACTACTTGGAAAATTTATAACCTGTACGATTAATCTTACCCTTTGTTAGCAGTACATGTTGCTCAGTTATTTTTATTGCTGGTAACTCAGCCTTTTTGGTGATCGAAAAATGCCAAAATTGCTACCGTGTTGGTGACTTGTTTTGACACGACGACATATTTCTAAAACCTCGTACTAAAATGACGACAGCATCACGATTTTCCCGCCAAATTACGCTGGTTTGCGCGCGCTTACTGTTGTTCTACATGTATGAGAAAATCTCGTACTCGTAGTCGTCCTCGTCCGAGAATCTAAACCTCTCTAATGCATAGTACCAGTTTCGTATAAATCCTATCCATCTTTTAATTTAATGTTTAAAAAATCTTCCTAAAAGATCCACAGGTTTACGTGATGACCTTCAGTTTCTGCTTGAAGAAGATCTTAGCAGCATAAACCTTTGCTCTCTTCACTGTGAAATGAGAAACTGTGGACAGCTGTTAGGATCTCTTGGTTTATTTGCTCATCGTATTGGCTCTCTTCATGAGTTGAACCAAGCATTGTCTGACCATCGGCCTGAAAGCTGCAAGGGTTTCCCACGCGTTACCATTAAAGAAAAACCTGGACAGCAAACAGCAATTGAGAGGAACAACATAAAAGTTGCATCATTTTCTGGTATAATTGAATTTCACATTCCTTATTAAATAACAATGAAAATTTATATTATTATTATTATTATTATTATTATTATGATGAGCAAAAAAATGTGGTACAATTAGTGGATGTCATGGGTACTACATACTATTCAATGGTTACCATTCATCTCTTCTCCACAAGTCTTTAAATGACGCAAACAAGAAGGTATACTCTTAAAATGAGAGGACGCTTGCATGATGTGTACAAATTGTTCTCTGGTGCTGTTTTGGTGATTTTTATTAAAGTTCAATTGCTATGCTTAAGCCAATTGTCTTTTGTCTAGGATCATTTGAGAGAGAAGTTTTAAAACATTTTGATAGCATTGTTGAGCGATCCCTTCCATTAAGAAAGGTCACCAGTTATTATAAGCAGTGTCCGGGAGCAGGAAAGCAAGTAATTTTGGACTACGTGACATGTTTTGAAGAAAGAAAAAAGGTTAGTTAATTAAAGGACCCTGGTATTACAGCTTCCTTGCTGTTATTTCCAAATGCAGCCATTGCATTTTGCGTCTGAAATTTAGTAACAAATTCCTTTGAACAAAAGACCCAAAGTTTACAAAGTGAACTATATATTATGTGTCATATATGTGGCCATGAACTGTTCCCCAGTAGTTAATGAAGGGATTTCATTCTGTGTTTCATGAAATGCAAAGTGTTTTTTGCTTTAGTTTGTTGTTGGTTTTTAAACTAAATTATCAAAGAAAAAGAAAGTGAAGTTAATTTGTCTTTTTTTTTTTGTGAAGATGAAAATGTTTTGTTCAGTTTCCTAAGGAGTAAACAATCGGTTTCACCCCAGCAATCTTCTCTTTGTTAAAGTATGTTGCAGACATCCTGAATCGTGCAGAGGTGACTAGAGATTATGGTGTTAGACAAGAAAGGGCCAAGATTGAACAAAATAGTGGTGAGCCAGCTAGCAAAGTAAATGGGTTCTGGAATTAAGCGCGTAAATTGTTATGAGATCTTAGGAGTACATGTTAGCAATGATCTTACATGGAACACTCACATAGACTACCGGTTCAAGAAAGCAAACAAACGCCTATATGCACTGCGCATTTTCAAGAAATCTGGTGTTGCTATCGATGACCTTGTTAAGATATTCTGCGCGCTGATCAGGTCCATACTCGAGTATGCGTCCCCTGTGTGGGCCACACTGCCAGAGTGCCTTTACAATGTCATCGAGCCAGCACAACGAAAAGCTCTGCGCATTATGCTCCCTGAGTTGAGTTATGGCGAGGCCCTTCACCAAACCTCATTACAATCTCTCTCAGAGGGTAGGGCGGAGGCATGCTGCACATTTCTTTTGTGATCACAACACCAAGAACCCATGAAATCGGTCCTGTAGAGGGATACCATTCAACATGACTGCAATCTCCGTGCAGGACGCAGCCAGTCGTTCACCCCTAAACTAAACAAGAAGAGATTTAGCGAGTCTGTAACAATCAAATTCAGCGATTGTATTATGTAGTATGATATAACTACTGTTATCCAGGATTTCCTGCCATTGTAGTTGAATAAACCATACTTATTTACTTACTAATTACTAAATAGAATTATACCAGAGACATCCTGTTGAATCGAACACTATTGGGTATAGTAAATTTTTTATTAATAAGCAGTTCTGTCTTCTTCAGATTTTGAGGTTTTTCTTGTTGACCTTAAAAATCAGTGGGAAGTCAAACTACAGAAGGTAGAGTCAAAGTTTCTACAACTGAGTGCTTTGTCGGATCAACTGACAACAATACTAGCAAAGCCACCACAGAAAAAAAGAAAGCGGAGCTCCAGATCAGTTCAGCCTTCACGACAAGAAGACCCTTTTGCAAGTTATGCTGCTGAACTTCAAGTTGAATTTTTCAAAAATGTACAGAAGTTAAATTTATCGAAATTTGAAATATTTTCGGTTTGACTGAAATGCAGAATTAAAGTTATTTATAGGTAGAGGTAAAACGTTTTTTAACACATTAACTCCTGGAAGTGAGAGTTGAAAAAATTTTACCCTGTCTAAGGCCAGATGATTTTACTTGTCGATTGTGGGTGTCTTAGGGTGTCTGAGAGATCAATGGGTTAATCAGTCAAAAACTAAGTCCCCTCCATTAACCCATTGTCTCATGGGAGTGAGACTTACCAGATTTTACTCTAAGGCCATACAATTTTACTTGTCAAATGGGGGCGTCCTGGGGTGCCTGAGAACTGAATGGGTTAATCAGTAAAAAGCAATGTCCCCCTCATAAATTCAGCACTGTGGTAATTTTTGCTTCAGGTTTGCAATGACTGGACAGACATTGCACTAACTCTACGTGACAAAGTGTTTAAGGCCCACGAAGAACAGCTTATTGATATCTATGATGTAAAGGTTAGCAGTTTTTCATTTGTTTTGTTTTTTCCACATCATACCTCCATTTATGTGAAAAGAATTTAAATGGGGGAGGGAAATTCCCTGTAA
>JALIRR010002587.1:7500-42500 GCA_023091755.1 Montipora sp. Colony 1 RG-2022 | reverse complement strand
AAGCTGGAAGTGGTGCGTGCATAAAGTCACTTCATTGAGGTAAGATGGCGGAAGCAGTGACTCCTTTAGGCAAAAACGAAAATCCAGAAACCGAAGATTCTTCGGATACCGACAGTATTCCTTCGACCCTGCAAAGCGATGACGATGAAAGTGATTCGGAACAACTCGCTAAAATGATTTTTAATAAGTTGAATGAAATTCCCAACGATGAGAGTCAAGTGAAAGCGAAGGTGAATGTCACTGTTCAAGGACAAACGGATCATAACATGTCGATGGTTGTTCCTGTACTAAATGTAACTGATTCTCCTTCCAAGGTGTTGAAAGTTCAAAAGATTCAACAAGCTTGTATTATTGGAGCTACGGCAGCAGGCATGTCTTTGACTCCGGAACAACAACAGAAGAATTCGGGAGCGATTCTACGAGCCGCAGTAGCAACGCCTGTGAAACGAAAAGCACCACCTGAAACACCCAAGTATGTACCCTTTCATAGATCAGCAGCCATGTTTTCTCCTTCACATACAGTGGTTCGTACGACACCACCGCCACCCAAAAAACCCAAACATCATCCACAGCATGCTTATTTGGAGAAAGTGAAAGAAAAAGAAGAGATGCTGCGATTACCTACATCCATGTTGAGTTTTAGTTTGATGGAAGAAGAAGTGAAACGAACGAAAGCTATGATGAAACAGTTTCCTATTTCAGGAATGGTACCAGAGCTTCCTTGGTCACGCTTTTATCAAACAGAAGCGCGTTGTGTTCCCCAGTATCGAAGAAAGAAGTTGGAACCAGGTGAAATACGAGGTCGAGACTGGTCTGATCCAGACAAGTTAGAATTGCACATGATTCCCATTGAATTTATGATGCGTACAACCTTGGGTGGCTTGAAGAAACTGGTTATGGATGAAATGAACCGGTTTGGTCCCGTGGATGATCATGTGGTTCAACAAAGTTCCGCTACCGTGTTTCATTCCAAGTTTGATAAATGGTGGGTACGTACCAAATGTCAACAAACAGCAGCAGGTCGCATCAAACAGAAAGTATTGGATCTGTTTTCCCAGCTGAAAGGTGGTATGCTGAGTACGATCCGAAGAGTGACCCGATATGAACCACGAGCGCATCATCTCTTGGTGTCCAAGTTGTGGCAAGCGTTTTATTCCAAAGGAGTTGTGGCTGAAATGAGTGAGTGTGATTGTTACTTTTTTTTGTTGTTATGTTTGTTATAGAGGATGATGGTTTTTTTATATTGTTTGCTCGTCTTTTTCGCTTGAAACAATCCTCGAAAGGGGGAAGCCTAGGTGACAAAGAGTCACCCGGAAGGTCACGGTGTGATTAAGACGAATGCGCTTTCACATAAAAAACTGTGGTCCTTTTGGAGTCAACGCATACCTTCGTGGGTGCGTAAGCTTTGGACGTCGACGGGTGTGTTGTGACAAGCTATTAGAAAAAGTCTAAAACAATTTGAAAAAAACCATACTGTGTTGTTATTTCTTGTATGTATGTTTGATATGGTCTTTTTTTTTTTTAGATTTGCGATTTAAGAAGTCAAAGGAATCAGTTGCATGTCTTAATCCTCGTTTGTTTGAATGGCGTATTGAATTTTATATGGACGCCCAATGGCGTTGCTATCGTTGTCCTCGTACACCCATTGTTTTAGAAAAATGGCTGTGTATGTCCTGTTTGCATTGGCATGTATTGTTTAATCATCAAAGTATGTGGTGCCCTAAACAAAAAATGTATGTGCAATGCAAACATTTACGTTATCCTTTAAATCAAAATGAAAACGAAGTGAAAGTGTATTGCAATGATTGTGATGAAGAACATGAATGTTCTTTGAAGCAAACACATGCACAAGAAATGGAAACCCTCTTGTATGCTAGAGAAATAGCGTTTAATGAAGACAAAGCTCTTGAACCTAAACCAGCACCTCTTCGAAAGGTGCGTTTTGTCCTTACCAACGATTACGATCGAGACATTGCACCCATGGCCTTACAATGAGGATTGTTTTTATTTTTTTCTATAGATTACTTGTGTCGTCAAGAAACAGGCAAGAGTGGTCATGATTATTTGTTATTTCGAGTGGATGCGGCTACTTTAAAAATGCATCCTGCAGTAAAATTGATTGAAAAACAAATGAGAAATGCTGTAGTTCATTGCGGAGACCGTTGGCGTTTTATCATATGTGTAAAAGATTTTGATTACAGTGAAAAGAAAGAATAGGATGTAACCAGTTTCTAACAACGGAATGACACTGAACAGCTGGACACAGTTGTTTGGCACCAAAATGATGTCCACAAGAGGATTCCTTGATACGATAGATATGATGATACGCATTAGGTGAAAGTCCTTCATCTCTTAAACAGATATAAGGGAGATGTAAGGCTTCTAACACGATCCGTTCCGCTGACGGTAGTTTTAGTGTTATGTAAGCAATTAAATCCTTTTCTTTGGTTTTGACTTTGTCGTAAATGTCTTGAATGTCTTTGACACACACTCCTTCATCTTGAAAGGGTGAACTGACGCCAAAGGCTGGAGCGAATAATGTCTGCGTCATGCGATTGCCTGCTCTGTCTTGATATGCGTGATCAAGATATCGGCATGGTTTGTAAGAACATCCCCATTGATTTCGTCGCCATAACGCATTTCTCCAAGCTTTTGGTGGTAAAGAATCAAATTCACGTTTGGGCACATAATGAACACTTCCCCATAAAACGCCTTTCCAATCACAATAACCCAATTCTCGAATCATAGGATCATCTTCACTGGGAAACACAGGATCCATGCTGTAACAATTGATGTCAATGAGTAGACATACGCGCTCTAAGTTCTTCGTCATCTTCAATGTAGTACAATTTTCTGTGAAAGGGGTACTCTAAAACAGGGTTTATATAGATCCAATAAGCATACGTCACAAAAGATTGGGAGGCTGGGGCTTCTAATTCCAAATCCGTGAAATAAGGAATGGCTAACCAGCGTAACATGTAGCGTAAGAATAAACTTGGTTCATCGGTTTGTACCGCTACAAAAGGATGCTCTTTGGAACAAAACCGTTGACGCAAACAAAGCAAGTCCGCCGCTAATTGATTCCAATGATAATATAAAAATTGACCATACGCTAGTGGAAAGGGTTCTCCATCGGGTAAACAACCTTGAGCGTACATGGTTCCCTTTTGAGCATGCTTGTCCCAATCGCTGCGATCATACACCAGTTTGCCACCATTTTTGATCCAAAAATTAGATTGTTGGGGATTTTTCCAAACCAACGTGCCACTGACAACTGCATCTTTGACTTTGCGATAATAAGATTTTTGATTCAACTCTAAAGCTACCACCAAACCCACTTTGCGGCATTTATGCTGAATGGCTTGCAAATGATTGTGATCGCCACACTTTAATCCCTCTTCTAAAAACACCGTTTGAAAGTAAGAAGCCATGACATGACTGACTGAGGTACCACTCCTTTTTATATACACGAAAGGAGTATGGGAAAGAATCACGTGGTGCTGTGAGCTCCATATAAGCACATTGCCCGTGAGTTGAAGTTACTTGTCTCTTCAAGATCACTATGAGTAGTTCACGTGCTGCATCATTGAAAGAGTCGTATAAGAAACCAGGCAGTAAAATGATTGGCGCAGCAACCTTGAGATGCCCGTGGCATGATTCGCCTTTAGAGCACAAAAAGACACGCCGCGATGGTACCGAATTTACCGTGTGTAAATTCTATGGCAATGTGTGCCCTTTCATTTCATGGGGGCAAGAGAAAAAAGCGGAGTTGTGGAGTGACTTGCTGCGGCTGAAGTTACATGAAGATGTGAAACGAGGGCCTTTGCATTGTTATTGCAAAGAAAAACTTCGTGTCAATCGAGTGGCTACCGAGACCAGTCCTAATTTCCAACGTTTTTTTGTAAGCTGTTCCCGACGCAAAGGCGAGATGCAATGCAGCTTTTTCAATTGGTGTGATGAACCGTGGGATGAAAAGATTCAAAGTTTCTTTGATTGGCTTGAATCAGAAAAACAAAAGAAACTGGAAGAGAGAGACGAAGGCGAGCCCCAAGAACAAGTATAAAAACCCTTAAACTCCGTTCCTATCTTTTTATTCGTCATTTTGCCAAGTCAAGATGAATTCTGTGATGGGAAACGAAGTCGCTACTAGTTCTACAGTTCCTGCTCCTGTGGTGAAACCTAAAGTGAAACGTTTGAGAAAAAAGACAGTGCCTGCTGCACGCAAGTTTGATGTTCATGACGCCATTCGCCCGAATGCGCTGACACCTGATCAAATGATGCAGCAAGCTTTAGATGAAGCACACCAAGCACGCGTTGCTGTTGTGGACGCCACATTTGCTGCCCTAGCTAGGGAGGAAAACACGTCCTTGATTCAAAGCAGTGAAGAACTAGGACCTGTTTTACAGCCTAGCTCTTCCCAGCTAGGACCTGTTTCTCTCCCTCCAGAAGTGTTTGATGATAATGCTGTCAATGAAGTGTGGGCCAAACAATTGGATGACTTGATCACATCCGTGGAAGTACCACCTCCTCTAGAAGCTCCACAGAAAAAGAAACGCGCTCCACGCAAAAAGAAAGTAGTGAAACCACCTTTGGAGTTTGTCCAGGAAGTGGCTGAACCAGCTAAGAAACGAAAGAGAGAAGAAGAAGTGTCTGAAATGCAAGAGGAAGAGGAAGAGTTGGTGGAAAGTCGCAATGTGCTAGCACCTGATTGTTTGAAACGACCTCAAGAGTATCAGGAATGGCAGAAAGTATGCCGTGTGTTAAATGCATCCTCCAGCATTACACCAGAAACTGTGTTTCATTTTTTGTGTTTTCTTAGTTCTTTGTGAAAAAAAAGTCTATAAAAGACAGTAAGTGCTTTTTAAAAATAAAGAAAAAAATGAGTTGGATCATGTATTGGTGGTTGTTTGTGTTTATGTCATCCCGGTTGGTGCATGAAATTAATATGCATTCTCGATTAGAGTTTGAGCATGATTCCCCACTACAATTATTGAAAGATATGCAATTGGTTCGAGGTGAGTTAACTTGGATTGATGTGTGTGTTTGGGTACAATGGCTACTTAAGAAACACACTTGGCTTGAAAGTGCTCACCTATTTGAACAAGCTCGACAACAATTTGGTTCTGAGATTCCATCCCTTTGTTTTTTAATACGATGTTGGGTATGGTTACGTTGGTGTTCTCCTAATCAATTAATCCTTCCTGCTCCGTATCCATGGCCACCTACCAACGTGGACGAGGTGGACCGTTGGCTCGCCCATTCCGTTCAACCTACTTACCCAAGACCACCCAGAAGAACCGTCTTATGGATCAAACCCACGTCAAGCCCTTGAAACAAAAACAAGAAGAAAAACCTCTTACATCCTATTCGGATGCTAAAGCTAAAGGCGCTTTTGGAGGAATTGCTCGGTATGCCAAAGCTAATCATATTTCCATTTATCAAGCTAAAAAACTTTTGCAAGAACAAGAAGCGTATACTTTGCATAAACCTTTGCAACAAAAGTTTAGTACTCTGCCCACCTTAGTTCATGTCAAAGATGAACAATGGCAAGCTGATTTGGTTGAAATGCAAAAATGGTCTTTTTTCAATTCACGTGTTCGATATTTGTTAACTGTGATTGATATCTTATCCAAATATGCATGGGTAGAACCGTTGAAAGACAAAACAGGCACAGCTGTCAAAGCAGCATTTGAACGGATTTTTGCCAAAGGACGACGTCCTCAACTCTTACAAACGGATCATGGTACAGAATTTTTTAACAAAACCATGAAAGCGTTTTTTGAAAAAGAACAGATTGGCCATTTTTCCACGGAAGGGGATGTGAAAGGGGCTGTGATTGAACGGTTTAATCGTACCTTGAAAGACCGATTGTACCGGTACATGACAGCTCGTCATACCAAAAAATATCTAGATGTTTTACCCGATTTGGTAGCTACCTACAATGAAGATGATGTGCATCGAAGTATTGGTATGACCCCTCAAGAAGTCAATGATGATGCTTCTGAATTAGAAGCCTGGATGAATCTGTATCATCGCAACAAATCCAAAGCCAAAAAAGTACGACCTCAATTAAAAGTTGGAGATTATGTTCGATTGAGTGAACGAGCTAGGGCCTTTAAAAAAGGATTTGATGTGCATTGGACACCTGAAGTGTTTCAAGTCAGTGAAGTGATTCGAAGTCAGCCCATAGTCTACAAAGTCAAAGAATGGGATGGAACGCTTTTGAAAGGATCGTTTTATGAAGCTGATTTACAAAAAGTACCACGTCAAGCAGCTTTTCAAGCGCGAATTGAAGAAATTAAAGAACGACGTGGTAAAAATGCTGTGTTGGTGAAATGGGTAGGATGGCCTGCTAAATACAATTCATGGATGACCAAGGGTGAATATAAAAAGAGGAAAGCTGCGGAGAAAAAGGTATAGCATCATGCGTGTCGTTCTTGTCAGTGATGTGACGGCTGAATTTCCCAACAATACAAGAAACAAATTTAAATTGCGTCTAGCTGAAGAATTAGTCTTGCAAGGAGAATGGGAAGCAGCTCTCGTTCAATTTTCTTGTGGAAAAACAGCTCAACGAGTTCAAGTTGAACTTCCCAAAGTTCAAGTGCATATTCCTGAACAAAAAGTGGAGAAAAAAGAAGAACCTAGAGATGCTGCCATTCAACCTGTTCTTTGGCCAACACTTAAAGCGTATTTGGACAAAAGTACAGGAGGACTTTTGCATTTCTTTTTTCAGCGGCAAGGAGGGGGACATGTTCGATGGCATCATTTAAACCTAAATTTGCCTGATTTGGGAATGGAACATATTAAAAATGTAGACCATTTGCCTATGACAGGAAGCATGTTTATGCAAATCATGCTGGATCGATTGAAACGAAAAGTGACCGATTTTTTAATGCAAGGTGGTCAAGAATATTTTGTTAGGGAACAGCAAATTCCTCGCATGTACATGCCAGCTACTAATGATGATGCTAATATGCTCATGGTAGATGAATCCCCAGCGAGTGTTGTGTTTCCTGCTGTTCAAGGAGAAGATCAAGATGGCTCGGGAAATTGGAAACCAGCTAAAGACACCAATGCCTATTGGGTGATTCGAAAGGATATTGCAGAAATGTATGGGTGGATGACTCTTGACGTACATGGTCGTCATCAACTAGGTCCTAATGCTTTTCCGTATATGGTAACCAGAAATGCTCATCTTGTGCCGTTTCCACAACACACCTTCATGTCCAACGACTACACCATTTGGGACTACTGGGATGCTTCAGCAGCCCTGGGTTATCCCGATTGCTTTCAACCATCCATGAGAGTGAATTGGAAATTTAGACGATTGGATGAAGCTATGGCTTCGTACCTTTACACACCCCCAACCACAACGTCCGAGGAGGAGGATGATGATGGCGGAGAAGAGGAGGAGGAGGAAGAGGACGTGGCAGCTGCACCTGCTGCTACAGATAAACCTATTTTGATTTACACCGATTTGGTGAAACGGTCGTCTGTGGGCACACAAAAAACCAATCTGTTGCAAGAAATTCCATTGAGTGCCAATGACCCATTCACACATTTTCATTTTGAACCACGTCATTTGCAATGGGTTCCTGTAGCACAAGTGTTTGTTCAAACGGTGGAAGTGGGAATTTTTGATTCAGCAGGAGCAGATGTTCACTTTCCAGAGGGTTCAACAACCAAAGTGACCATACGACTTCGACAAGTCGGACCCTGAAACAAATCTATAAATTTCAGACAAGAAAAAAAGTGGGTTCATTCTCGTGAAAAATGGCCTTGCATCATATTTGGGGTTCAAGTGACGTGACGTCTGATTTTCCTTCTAACAAACAAGCACTTTTTTCTATTTCTGTTGATCCTTCCATTCCCTTAATTGGAAATGGTTGGGAAGTGGCTGTACGTAAAGTGTTTGTGTCAAAAAACAAAGAAAATGAAGAAAACGATACGTTGGAGCGTATGTTTCAATTGCAAAAACATGTGGAGCATGTGCATCAAAGTGTGAGTCGTACCAATGCAGGACGTCGACATAAAGGTATTGACATTACTTTGAAATTTCAAACGACCGAAAACGATCCTTTTATTTTTCATACCTGGGTGACCAACAGCAATCCTGTGGATGCTTCAGGCACGGTCGATGCGTCTATTGCACGAACGATCAAATCCGCAGGGTTTCGAAAACCTGCTTGGCAAAACGTGTTTGGTCCTGATCAATATTACAATGGTATGGAAGTCATACGCATCATTTATGAAACAGCCAAGACCCAAGTCTCCAAAGTAGCCAACAACAAGTTTATTTCTCCCATGTTTTTACCCAACATTCAATTTGGAGACAATAGCATGCACATTTTACGACGCACCGGCAATGCGACCGACGAACGAAATCTTTGTCGGTTAGGACCCGATGTACTGACCTTTTTTATTGGAAAAACATTTGCGGATGGTATGCAATGGTACGATGAGGACGATGGGGTAATTGGATGGAATGCTTCGTTTGATACACTGAACAGCGATGGTTCGATTGGAGGAATGCCCTCCCACAATGAATGGAATACAGCCCGACCGATTTGGGATAGAGATTCGGGTGACAACGATTCTCAATATTTGGTTCGATTGTATCCCACAGAAGCAACCATGACTCATTGCAATTTTAGTCGGATGGTCAATTGGCATTTTTGGAATATCAATGCAGCTTTTACAGCAATGATGGATGCCGACACACCCGCTACTCCAACAGCCCCTACAGCACCGTCTACCACTCAAACTCGATGGTTGAGTGTAGAAACAAGTTTAGTGGATGGTTCGCTACTGGAATTTCCTCAAAATCAGCACACCACTGAAAACTTTACCATTTATACACCCACTGCTTTGCAATGGCATCCTATTACAGAATTGATGGAAATCAATCAAGTGGATATCCAAATTACGGACACGACCACACAAAACGAAGCTGTGATTGATGGAAATTTAGCTACACGTATTGTCATGGACGTGCGCCGTAAACCATTGGAACCTACAGAGATAAACCTATAAAAAGAAGACCAGAACACATCAATCCAATCATGCGGGGTGGATCCTTGTACCGATACGTTCGACCTGATTTGTTACCACATCGTTCTCCATTGGTTCAGTTTAATCAAACAGGAGCAGGAACGGTGTCTGGTTACATTGCAGAAGCCAATCCTATTGAATTGGTACGTCCGTACGCTTCTACCGCACTCTCTTTTGCTAAAAAGGCTAAACGAAAAGCACCTACATCCATTGCTTCTACCGCAGCCTCTATTGCTAAAAAAGCTAAACGACGACGTAAACCAGATATTTTTGGTTAAAAAGGATGCCTCGACAGTTTCAAGCTCAATTTTATTTTCCGGTGAATCTCAAAGGAACACGGCCACCTCTTTATGGACGTATTGGACGTCATAAAAGTCCTGCATTTCGTCCCGAAGCTATAAAAGAAGAAAAAAAACAAAGATTACACCAAAAGGGTGGTTGGATTCTGAGTCAGAATCATCTAGCCACTCCTCGAGTACCTGCTGTGATTGTTAACAAGAAAAAACGTAAACGACCTCATCGCCGAGGTCGGCAACGTTAATCATGTCCATCAGTTTAGATTTGTTTTCTGTTCCCAAGACAGATTTAACCATTTTAGCATGGCGAGAAGTGGAATCACGACCTCTTAATGTAGCTGGGTTTCCTATTATTTTTGAATTACCTCCTTCTCCCAACTACACAGCCATGGATTTGTGCCGATTCACCATGAGATTTCGTTTGCACTTACCTGGCGTGGCACATGGACTGCAAGCACAAGGGGTCATCTCAGATGACGATAATACCAGAAATGTATGGTTTGTACCCAATGCCATACACTCCATGATCCGTGATGTTCGGATTGAAGTGAATGAAATGGTGTACACACCCAATACGGACACGTATGCATGGAAAGCCTTTTGGCAAAAAATTAGTGGAAATTATACAGAAAGAGAATTACAGACGACGTTCAGAAAGGAAGGAGCCATCTTAGATGCTATGAACATTGCTGATTTGGATCTGCCTGGAAATGCCGATTCCGACATTCCACCAAACAGACCTGGAGCTGATGCTGGTGTCACCCAAGACATTCTTCATTTGCGCGAGAACGGTGAATACTACGTGGAATTCATGCCCTTGGATGGGTTTTTCCACCAAGAACGTCTCATTGTTCCTGAAACCAAGATTAGAATTTCTTTCACATTCAATCAGCCTGAATTTTTCCTCATGACCATCCCTGGTCGAGGAGCCAATGCGAATCACAAAGTGCTACCTCAACTTCGAGCTGAGGATATTCACATGACTTTCAAGCAAGTGTTTATCACAGTCAATCCCAATACCATGAAAGCACTTCAAGACAGACGAAACAAGCATGTCAGTGTACAGTATCCTGTGGTAAACTGGGGTATCAAGACCTTTAATTTTGCAGGAAACACAAGAGAGTGGCAGCAAGAGAATCCTTTCAACAATCGTTTTCCAAACACAGTGTTTGTGGGCGTGCTGCTGACTACAGCGTACCAAGGTAATTGGAGACAAAATCCTTTTGGATTCAAAAGAAATCATGGAGCCTGGAGTATTATCAGTGTACGCCAGTTTGTGGATGGGGAAGAATATCCCATTCGAAATTACACCCTAGATGCTGTTGGAAATGTGGACTCTGAAAAACAATATCAAAAGCTGTGTCAAGCTTTTGGTTGTTTCAGCCAGAAAAAAGGAGCCATTCCTCTCCCTACAGACTGGGGACATGGAAGACAATTGAATATTTTTGCTTTTAACAATCATCCAGATGCCAATCCTAACCGATCCACTCACAAGACAGTGGAACAAGTAGGAGAGCGGCTTCGATATGAAATCTTATTCAATCAAGCCCCTGCAGAGAATCTCACCATCATGTTCATTGCTGAACATGAAAACACCATGCAAATTGGTGCAATTGGTGACACCAAGTACGATCTCATCCCGTACTAAATAAAAAGACGATCCCTACCCAAGGAAAAAACAAATGGAGTTTGTACCGTTATCCGATGAAGCTTTGAGATTGTTGGCACGACAAGATCCTTTTCTAAAACGTGTCTTTCAAGGGGTGTATCCTGAAAATCGATTACCTAAAAACCCATCCAAGACTACACGATGTGCTTACATTGTCAATACAGATCCTCAAGGAGAACCTGGGGAACATTGGTTAGGTATTTGGACTGAACAAGGGCATTGTGAATTGTTTGATAGTTTTGGATTACCGTTTGGATCGTATCATACACCCGAATTAGATGCTTGGCTCGATCAGTGGCCTGCTATTTGGATGAGCACGAAACCATTGCAAGCGTTTCATAGTCAAGCCTGTGGTAGTTATGCATTTTTATTTTTACAAGCACGAGCTGAAGGTCAATCATTGGAACATTTTTTAGCAAACTATGATGATCATAAGTTTGTTCAAAATGATCAAAAAGTTGGACAAACGATGAAACGTATTGTCCAAGAAGATTTAAAAGAAATAAAAGGCCAACAAGAATGTTTGTCTCGACATTTGGTTGAACAACGTCATGGGGCATTCCGCAAGTCGTGATTGTGTGGATGGTGTGGATGGTTTACAAGTAGCAAACAATGATTTAACGGTTCAAGTATCCTGTTGTCAATGGGCTTCCAATCCCTTTAAAAGGCAACCTTCGTTACCTAAACAGTCACATATTCAAGGGACTCCTGAAGAACTCACATCATCATGCCGTGGACTCGAAACCAATTTAAACGATTGCTGCGAAAAGAATGTATCAAGTGGCTAAAGAAAGCAGAAGAAGATGATCCTGATTTTGGTGCATTTTGTCAGCTTACTATTTTGTTAAGCGACCGCTACGGTGATTTCTATGTGGAAAAATGTAAAGAGGAAAAAATGAAAGAAAAGATACAAGATTGGCGTGAATTTGTCAACGATTACGCAGAAACGTATTTTACCGACGAAGTGGCGTGTATGATCAATCGTTTCTTCCGAGAGCATGACTATGAGCCACCCTATAAAAATAGGGCAGGCAAGCATTTAGATTCACCCTTCACTAGTGAAGATGAAGAAGCAAGTGATGAGGAGGAATCAGACAGTGGGTCTGACAGTGAGTACGATCTGGTTGTGAATGTCTCAGACAACGAAAGCTGCAAAAGGAATTTGAGCGATATTGAACGCGAAGAAGATCCTGGCATTAAAGTGTTGAGTGACGACAATCCATCCAAGAAACTCAAGAGTGTGGATTGCAAGATTGTTTGCCCTTACAATCGAGCAGACACGTCATTTGCTGATCTGTTATCGGGTTACGCGTATGGAAAAGCATGAAAAGTTTACGTTTCGTCATCCTTCCAATATTATTGTATGTGGACCCACAGGGAGTGGCAAAACGCATGTCGTTCAACAACTCATTGATCATCCGAACATTTTTGATGTTGGAAAAAAACTGAGACCATTTGTATATTGTTATTCTGTATGGCAACCTAAATTTGATGAAATGAAAACATGGAAAGGAGGAAAATTTCATGAAGGTGTTCCTACCATTGCTTTGTTACAAAAATGGTTTGGAAAATCAGGTGGTGGATTACTCATTATAGATGATTTAATGCAGGAAGCATCTAAGGATGAAACATTAGCTAATATTTTTACCAAGTATACACATCATTTAAACATTACATGTATTTTAATTTTGCAAGATGTGTTTCCAAAAGGAAAACATTACGTGAGTGTGAATCGTAACGCTCAGTACATTTTATTGTTTCGTAATAAACGAGATAATGTAGGCGTACGTATTTTGTTGCAACAAATTTTTCCTGATAAATGGCAACAAGCTTTAGCTATTTTTCGAAACTGTACGCAGAAACCTCATTCGTATCTCACGTTAGATTTACATCATCAATCCGACTCTAAGCGCACCTTGTATTGTAATATTTTACCTACTAAAGGTGAAAAAGCCATTTGTTATGAAGAAGCTTTGTAGAAAATAAAAAAAGAATAAAAAGAACAACAGTGTGTTGTATTGGTGTCACTTGAGAAAAAGATGACGAGCTCTCCAGCTGGTGTGGGAACACCCACTACCCGTCCTCGAGGACATTCACCCGCAGGGGTAGGACGATCCACTTCACCTTTGAATATCACTATGGACGATGATCCCAATCAATTAGTGAGTGATTTATTTCCCAGCATATCTGAGTTATTTTTACAAAACAAAGACAGATATATGCGTCAAATTTTAGAGGGTGCCTTAACGGATCAAAGGAAATTCAAGAAATACGAAAAGAATATGGTATTTCCGATGATGATTTGGATACAATGCGTGATCTCATGACTATTGAACGACAACGAGAAGAACGACAAAGGCAAGCGAAAGGCAAAGGAAAACGAGGAGGAAAAGTGTCTGCAGGTAAATCACCTCGTCCTCCTCCCAGTTCCCCTCGAAGTTCTCCATCACCACCACCACCGCCACCCTCACCTACGTACATTCCACGTTCTCAACCAGCACCCCCTTCTGCAGCAGCACAACGTCTTCAACGTCAACGAGCTGTGGCTCAACAACGTTTGCAACGATCCATGACCAATGTCCATTCTCAACCGAGTACATCACGAACTACATCCACATCCACAGCCAATTCGACGACTACACGACGAAATAATACACGTGTCATGACTGGTCCTCAATTACAGCAACAATTGAATGACATTACAGCCAATGCTCAACGTAATGCCAATGATCCCAACAAAAGGATGGATAGTGTGACAGAAACACATACCACCACTTTAGTATATCGCAACAATGAACCACCTCAAGTCATTCGTAGATCAACACGTATTCGAAATCCAGGAGCAGGACGTGGACGTGGACGTGGACGTGGACGCCCTGGTAGTGCTCCTCCGTGAGAAAAAAATTATAAAAGAAAGGACGTAGGGACATTGCATAAACACAAAAAAAGTATGGCAAGACGACGACGACGACGAAAACGACGAGGTCAAACTGGTGGCTTTATTTTTTCCACAGCAGCTCTCATTGCGGCGGGTGTAGCTGCAGCCAAAGCCGCAGCAGCTGGAGGAATTGCTGCAACAGCAGGGTATGGGGTGAACAAACTCATTAAAAAAGCTGGAGGTTAAAAAGTTATAAAAGGAACAGGACGTCGTTAATGTAAAACACAAAAATGGCACGAAGGCGACGACGTACTCATGCCGTGTCTGTCTACCGTCAAGTAGGGGGGAGGCGACGACGTAGACGAAGACGTCAACGGGGAGGTGGGATTGCTAGTATGGTGAGAAATAAAGGCAAAAAATATGTCAACCAAGGATTGAATTATGTTCAAAGGGAAGTGAAGAAACGAGGCAAAGCGTATTTAAAGAAGGGTCTCACACACTTGCAGCAACAGATTCAGAAAGCCAAGAACAAACTGCATTGATATTAACCATGGCAGCTCCAAAACGACGCATTGCTTTAACGACCTTATCATCCAAACCAGCAACCCCTTCGTTTCGACCTGAAGCCTTACCGAGTCAATCGACATGGGAAAAAGGCATGCAACGTGTGGAAAAATTAGTAGCAGCTGATTTGGCAAAACGAAAACGACAACCTTCCAAGCGAACCAAACATTTGAAAGGATTAATTTCCTTGGAAGAAATATTACCTCAGTTGGGAGCCATGAAAAGCAAACAAGTGAAATTTGATGGTCGTAGTACTGTCAATTCCATTATCAGACAATTGAACGTAGGTACTCGTAAAGTCAACAACATTCTCAAATCGTAGATAAAAGGACGTGTGTTGACTTCATTTTTTTGTTTGGAAAGCATGGAGAAACGATTACATACTCATCGTGTATTCTTAAAAGATTTATTGCGAAAGGGAGCACATCAGGAAAGGCAACGTAAATTGTCTTTAGCCAACAAAGAACAAATTAATGCCGTGAGTGAATTGGTATTGAATGGTATTAATGGGGATTATCAACCTAGTGCCAAGACGCTGAAATTGCTACAACCTTACGTTGAAGAATTACGTGAATTAAAAAAGAGGAAGCCGTCTATAAAAAAGAGACGTCACCTTCTCATGGCTCAATCAGGTGCTGGTTTCTGGCAAGGATTACAACAACTCAACGATGGACTCGCCAAACAAAATTACGAAATTTATTCCACAACAGCCTAGTCGGGATGTATGGCATGAGGCCCGTTTGGATAAACTCAAGGAGGATCTGGAATACAGTGAAGATTACCAGGCTCTTCAAGGCAAATGGGCAACGGATCATTTTATGTACAATGATTTAAGTGAAAATGAAAGTGATGATGAAGAATCACCACGGTCAAAGTACTCCAAAGTCACCACTCCTCATTACCAAGTCAATCGTTGTGTTGGTCCGTACGGAGTGACTCGTTTTTTGGATGCAGTGATTTCAAGTAGGACGATTTCGAATCGCCGTCGTTTGATTTTCAATGCAAACAATCATCACATCAGTTGTCTAAGTCGTTTGGCCAAGGATTGGAAACGAGGACATATTCACCTAAGTCGTTACACTCAAGCTAAATTAGATGTTCTCACCCTAGATGTGTTAGCGGATAACCTACAACCTAGCAGCAAGAAACCACCTAGTTGGCATTTTTACAAAAAGGATCGTATGTATCGTGTGGCTTTGGCCAAGCAAGCGGGCAATGTGTCGTTTTTCAAAGCGATGAAAACCATGTTTCATCATGCGACCACAGATAATTTGGTGAACATCAATGGAAAGTATATATGGTGTTCCATCATAGATGAGAGTGGTGCCTGGGAAGATGACGACGAATGAGGAACATGACTTTACTTTTTTGTCTGAAAATGAAGCCGTGTGGCGTCTTAAAGAATTACAGGCCTATTTTTTAGTGAAAGCATTAACAGCTCAATTAAAGGAAGCTCAAGAGTCTCTTAAAGCTTTAAAAGGAAGTCAAGCACCGCATATCAAGTTATTGTATCGGAAAAGTTTATGTGACGTGTGTCAGCATCAACTAAAGCAATTTCAACAGTTGGATTTATCGTGTCATTGTTGGATTTCGTTTGAAGAATATGGAGGAAGGATACCGGAGCAAGGATCTGGACCATCTCAAACAGAAGTTGGATGTGTCCATTCAACGGGTGGACAAGATAACTAAAGCAGCAGACGAACTGGATAAAAGGATGGAAGCGTTGGTTGCTCGCACTAACGCGTCCATCTATCCTCATGGCTACTTCACACGACGACGCGCTAGTTCCCGACTTGTCTACGCCACTCCCGAAAAGAAAGACTGTCAAAAAAGTTATAGTGGAGCAGTTACAGGGACTTTACGGCCCGAAACCAAAAAAGCAGAAAGTGGTTAATGAAACTAATCCAACATACAAAGGAGTCGGAGTCAATCGACCCAATGCCACTCTTGATTTGCCTGGCTTTTCTGAAAAAATTTTAGTGGATCAGGATACGTTAAGACAATATGAAGCGGTTGCTGCCAAGGAAATTGCTTCCAATACCATCATGGATACAGCGGTTCATAAACGTGCTAAAGAATTAGCGTTATGGGATCGAGATGATATTCCTGTCGAAACTCAAGTCTTACTAGCTCAGGAATTGGGACGTCAAAGTAAAAAGTGGATGGAAAAGGCTCAACGAGCTGGATTACCAGCAGCTGCTCAAGATGATGCTGAAATTTACAATCAAGGTCCATTAACGACCATGGTTCAACAAATGGCACAACCAGGTCCTGCAGGAGCTCGTGGTCCACGTGGTCCTCGAGGTGGACGAGGTGCTGGTGGACCCCCAGGTCCTCGTGGACGTGGTGGTCCTCGTGGACGTGGTGGTCCTGGTGGACCAGCAGGTCCACAAGGGCCTCGTGGACCACGTGGTCCACCTGGTGATGGGAATCGTCCTCCTCTTCCTCCGCGTCCTGCTGTTACCCCCGCGACCCCAGTAACGTCCCTAACACCACAATCGGATGGTGACAGTACGTTGGGCACTCCAGGAGGTGTAGGACGAGGACGAAGACGAGGACGTGGTCCATCCAGTGCTAGTCCTGCTGTCACTCGAGCTCAATCCACACAGTCAGCGTCAACCTATTTAGGTGACACACCCACTGGCATTCCTACTGGGTATACGCGTTCCCCCTTTGGAGATTTGTATGAACATTACTGATGGGACTATGCACGTTCAAAAGAAAGACACAAGGTTTTGATTTGCAACATTTCATTTCATTGAGTGGCAAACATGAATCATGCAAGCTAAAGTGACTCTTCGTTTATACGTTTAAAATAATGAAAATAATGTGGATCGTATTGCACTTTACCGTGAGGAAGATAAACACTCACTTTACATTCTTCATCGTTTTCATACACTTGATGTTGGTATTCTAATTCATAAATAACCACACAGTTATGAACTCCCCGATGTTTTTCACAAAAAGAGCAAAGACGTGTTTTAAATTGAGGTTTTTTCCAAGTAGGATAGATATTGAAAAAGGCTTCTTGCAAAAGACATTGTTGAGTCACACAACATGTAAGTTCTGTAAAGTAAGGTTCCAAAACCATAACATAGGGAAGTCTTCTTTTTTGAGTCAACTAAATAAAAAAAGGAGAAAAAACAGTGTCATTTTTAATTTTTTTATTCAACCTCCTCTTCCATGTCCTCAAATACAGAACGTATTTCAGCTAGTAGAAAATGGCGTTTAGGACGCGTTTTCCAATGAAAATCACGTGTACGTTGATTTTTAAAAAACACATAAGTACACGGGGGTGAATACAACCAAGCTGGTACTTTACTACACCCCGAGCACATGACTAACTTATACGGTGGTAAAGGTCGTTTTGACCTGAGTTCATAATCATTGTTTTGTTCATAATAATGACTTAAGCAACACACTAATTGATGTTGAAAAGGGGGTAAAAGAGATGACGTGGCACGAATATACTTGAAAGGCCACCGTTTTACCTACAACAAACAGAGAGTATAAATAAGACACGCTATCAACTATTACATCAGATGCTTTCCTACATCAAAAGCTGCAGGTCTAAATAGAATATGTTCTTGACCAAAAGGATAATAATAATGTCTTCGTCTTTCAGGGATAGAGATGCTTCGATCGCGATAGGTACAGAGGTCGGAACACCAGGGATGCCATAAATGACAATTGTGTTTACTATTGAGAGCAGGAATACCTGCACAGGTAAGACATAACTGAGAGGCATAATGATTCCGTGGTCGTCTAGGCCTAAAAAACGAATAATTTCTTGTTGTCCATCCATCAGAACAACGACATGTAGGATATAACGAATAGGGCAACCAATTTTCATAAATTCGTTTAAATGGAGCATAACAAGCAGCACATAATACCATGCGACCTGTTCCATATTCAAATTTTCGTAGTATGTCAAATGGACATTGACTACAACCAAATACGAGTCCCCTTTCGCCTCTGTTACTGTAACGATCCAAGTAAACCATCGTCTGAAAGATTAAGGAAGACATCCCAAACTAATGAGTTGTGGTGAAAAACATGGACGTTTGTCATTAAAATACATGTATGTTTCATGATATGATTTTTGTTCTGAAAAACATTCCATAAATTTCATGGCAGCAGCAATATGACAAATGCACTCTTTTTTATTCCTTTTTTTAATTTGGTAACAATACCCGCAGGTATGAATATATTTTAAGGGACATTGACGGCAATGATACACAAGGTGAGTACTTTGTTCTTTCTTTTCAATCAGTGTAAGGACCTACAAAAGTTCAAATAAAAATTGTTTTAGATCGTTTTTACGCCATTTCCATATACCTTGTTCAAAAAACTCACTATAATCTATAACATTTCTAAAAAACTTTCGAGGAACGGATCGTCGATATTTTACTTGGGCGTCAGGACATGAGCAACGAGTCTCAAACATGATGGAATAAATGGAACAATCGAATGTGTTGAAGCAATGTTGACATTGACATCCTGATTCCCAGCAACCTTGAAATTGGGTGAAAGGAACTTTTGATACGGCGCCTTCAAAGTTAAGATGAGGTAAAAAACATCGAAAACCTTGATACGAGCCACAGTATGCTTGTGTTCTCATCATGGTCTAAAAGAAGGATAAAAGGCTTGTTTAAAATCACATAGACGATACGAACGTCGCCATACCGCTTGTTCAAATAAATAATTTGCATTACTTTCATGTCGACCACGATATTTTCGCGTTGAATGCAAAAAGCCTGTTTTTCGGTCACTTTTATTGCATTCACAGCAAAACGAGTGAGACATCATCCAATTTGTTTGATTCGAGTATTCCGTAGTAAAACATTGGAGACACATGACAGCCATTCCCAAGCAATCGTTGAAAACACCGTATCGCATTTCAGGTATAAAACAGCGAAACCCCACGTAAGAACCACTTTTCCAGTTATCAGTCATCATTGTCTGAAAAATGACGAAAAGACGGACTTAATTCATTATACAGCCTGTCTAATTTACGATCACTTTGTCTCCATGCTTCAAAGTGAAGTTCAATGAAACACTTCAATTCATCATATTGTCGTTCCAATTGTTGATGCAGCTTATCCATTTCATCGTATTTTTTTCTCTCCCTTGTAAGACAGACCCAAATTTTGTTGTCACGCATCATGGTCTAAAATAAAAGTAGAATAAAGAGTTTTCATCATCACGTCGCATTCTTTGGCATGTTTCAAGTGCCAAACTCCTTGTTTATATTTTTCAGGTTGTGGTTCACAACAAAAAATGGATGCTATGGATCTATTCCATGGTTTTGGTTGACGTTTTTTGTAATAAAATCGAATATGATCTCGTTTTTGACAACTATCGCATGGTAGAATAGGGAAGCAGGACGTTTCGTAACAGCTGACTGAATTAAAACAAACAAGGCATTGAGCACCAGTAGCCAAACATCGTGTTCCTGTTCCATCGCAATTAGGTAAATGACATTTGTAGGGTTGATAAGCACCTCCACGCCAATACGATTTCATCATCGTCTAGTAAAAACAAATTCATCGTCACTCAACATGGCTTCAACACATTGATTGTAATCCTGACCCTTTATATATTTGAACAACATACACGGCAAAACTAGTGTTAAACGTGGTGGCCATCATGGTCTGCGATAGAAAAAAAAACAGGTGTTCTCAGAGGAGTACCTCGTTCTAAAAAATATTGCAATGATGATAAAAACGGATGAGAACGAATGTGACGACGTCTGGGTGCGTACACTTCATGCATCCCCCACGCGTCTCGAAATTGTTGATGACATAAACATCCGTAAGTCATTTCTTTTTCATCGACATGAGTAAAACAATAGCAGCATACGCGTTGATAATGAAAACAATAGCGATGTAATGAAAATAGATTGGAGTCGACTTCTTCAAAACAAGTAAAAAAGAAAACACGTGTATTGAGGGATCCGACGCTGATCATACGCTAAAAAGAACAAAAGAAAACATCAGATCAATTTGCGTGTATGTCGACGTTGGGGTGCATGATAGCGTTCAACCCATGGGCAACAACATGATGCTTCTTGACCACATTGACGACAAAAACAATAATACCGGATAGGAAGCCAACAAGCACTACAGACGAATCGTTGAAAACGACACGATTCTTTCAAACAAATAAAATGAAAAGTATCTCTCATCAAATTGTTGGGTGGTCGAACACTCCACAACCACTATCAAAAAAAATGCAAATACATATCGTTATCGTCTACTTCCATTAATTCGTCAGGCATGTTATTCAAATAGTACAATTCTCTATGAGTTGTAACGTGACACCCTTTAACAGAGCAACCTAAAAATGCTTTATGCACAAGTTTCCACATAATTCTCTGCGACAAAAGATAGAGAAGCATCCTTTAGTAATCGTTTTAGATCTTCTTGATATTTGGGTAAACACCAAACACCTTGAGATTTAGATTGAAGTTGAATGCGCGCCTCTTTCAATGGTTCGCAGCATGCTTTTAAATCCACATGTTTTTCTCCAATGTTAAACCCAGTGATAAAGCAATGCGGGAAATAGGGATCCACGTTGGGTAGTAAACACCGGTAGGTTTGCCTTGGAATAGTGTATGACCATGGCATCATCAACTAAAATGAAAGATGCAAAACATTATCATCTTCCAAAGGCAAACAACATCCGTGTTTTTGACGTGTTGCATAATAATTCGAGTAAAACGGTGTTTTTGGTTCAATGTTCAAAAATTGATATTCTTGAAAGGGGTCTGTAATAGATAGAACATGATAAAGATCTTCTCGAGCTCGGTATTCTAACCAACTGCTGCTAAAATTGGGACGGTGAATACACACTTTGGATGCTTTTAGTTGTTCGTTTTGTTCTTTTTCAGAGCAATGGCATACGTAAACTGGTCCATGTTCTTCTTCTTGGATATAAAGTTTATCGCCTTGCAACGTTTGAAAACACACAAGACACATGGCTCCTCGTTCACGGCATCGTGACCAACAATCACTTGAATTTGGGCATACTGTTATGAGCGTGCAGGTAAAATGAACATGTCTTGCATCAAATTGATAATCTAATCGTTTCATGACCTAAAACAACAAGCATGCATTCGATAAACCATTTCAAGAGGAATAAACGGTTTGTTGGGTTCATCGTCTTCAAATTGTACTGTGTAACAAGGATGTTCTAATTGCATAACAGGAACTAATTCATATCTAGGTCGCATTTCTAACCAAACGCTATTGTAAAGACCATAGCAATTAGGTTGCGAGGGTGGATAATTTCCTCGATAGGGTTCTGAGCATTGACAAAATCCGTTTAAAAAAGGCATGTTCGCATTCTTAGTGATATCAAATTGGTATACACTAAAGCATCGTCCGCATAGGATAGCTTGTTGTTTACAGTGAGTCCAACATTTAAAGGAATATGGACAAACTTGATTGACTAAAGGACATCGTAAAAAACAATATTCAGTTCCTCCCTGATTTTCAAAACGCATCATCTGCAACGAGAAGGAATAGGAAGGTTTGCTAGCATGGTTTTCATATCAACATAACGATAGGTCGTCCACATGCCGTGTGAACCAGCATGTAAAGGTAAAGCTGTTCGCCTTCTACGTACAGCCATTTGTTGTGTTGTTGTACATTGACAAAAAGGTCCTTGTGTAGTGTACGACCCTTGAAGAGTGACTGTTTTAAAACATGCAGGACACATGATGCCTACATGAGGACAACAAAATGGATTGTTCACATCATATGGATCTGGTAGTTGACAGTGGAAGTAAAACATGACCAAATGATTCAAAGTCAAGGACATCATGGTCTGCAACGTAAAAAATGATGATGAAAATCGCGTGTTGAGAATCCATATCCGGCCATAGGTAAGTGACACTTGGTGCATACATGATGTCCTCTTATGCGACAAGGAGGTATGGTTTGTTCTTGCCAATAATCACATTGATTGCTTTGAAAATGAGATGATACCCCACGTTTATCAAATAAAGGATTGCGTTGCAAACAACTAGTACATACTGTCACTGTCGTTTTTCGATAAGGAAATGTTCTCTTGCCCTTGAAACGTGTATTTTTAGGAAACATGTCAGATTCACATTGAAAACATTTGTAGTGGGAAACAAACGGTCCAACATGCCATAAGACACGAACCTATAACAAAGAAAAAAGAACAGGACTTCTTTTACATCCTTCGTGTTCTTTTCTAAGACGAATCCATCCTCTAGATGAATAGTAATACGTTTGAGTTGACAACCACATCTTTTTATGGCATACACGACAAATACAATTTCCTTGGCACGGATAATCTTCAGTTAAAAGACATGAAAACAAACTATGATCTCTAGCTTCTTCAAGACTAAAACCTTCGTAGACAAGATCACAGCGTCGACAATGTCGTTTGATTCCTTCCGGCTGTCGTTGATTGGCATTAATGCAAAGACCACATTCAAATCGTGCGACAATAGGACGGGAATGCAGCAATGGTTCTTCTAGTTCAAAGCAAAAGAGAGTCTATGAAAGTAAAAATGGATGAAACATTTTTCTTTCGCAATATCCTGTCAAGTTGAGTATTTTATAATATCGATCATATTCATCATCCGTAAAAGCAGTCATTGCTTTATCAGGGTTTAACATTCGAATCGGTTTATGGCATTTTGGACATATGATAAAAGCAGCATACATTTTACACCATACATAAGTATATCCCCACCGGTCATGACTTGTGAACACTTCATGACATTGACTTTTATCGTAAAAACAAAGTCGATGGTTTTTCCAATGATATTGAGGTCTTAAACATTGAACACAAATGTATTGGCGTGCATAAACACTTTCCCATTGTTTTTCTTGAAAACAAAGACCACATTGGTATACCGCAGTACGACCACGTGACAAAACCAAGAAGTGGACACAAGTCATGACCTGCAAGTACATAAAAGAGCTAATGATGACTGGAAAGCATCTTGTTTTTACATAGCATAAAATACATACCGTTTTGTGTATTTTACAGCGTGGTAATCGACTCAATTCTTTGTGAAGTAAAGGCATGTTTTTTCCTCGTTTGTATTCTCTCTCTCCCTGGTAGCGTGTAAATTCCATAATCAACGAGATGACTTCATTGGGTAACATATCCAGGAAACATTTTTCTTCATTTGGAACAACGCGTCGCTGCAAGCGTTTAGATTCGAGTTGATCTCGATTCAAATACAAATCAGCTAGTGCTACTTCTCCTGGGTTTCCTTTTCCTTTGTTCTTTTTTAAGGCTTCTTCACGAAATTCCATCCAAAATGCAATTCGTGCTATACTTTCGTTGGATGCATCCATCTCTTCGCTAGTTCCTGACGCTTCAGACGCTTCGGACAGGTTCCATGCAGAGGTGGAAGGTTGCGGTGATTGTTGCTGCTGTTTTTCAGGAGATGGAGTGGATTCTCGGTGACAGGTAGTGGCAGGCCAACACACGTTTTCAAATAAATCATACGGTTGACACATGAGATAATAACGTTGAAGACGTTGCTGAGATTTGCAATGACACGTTTCTTTACAATCTCCTTGTCTCTTGTTCACACATTCTTTATGGCATTGAGTCATCCAGTATTGAAGGGTTTCCTTATCTGGAGACATGGTACAATCGCGTGATCGTCGTCGTTTACGCGGGGAAGAAGGCGATTCATCGGCCAAGGTTTGCAATCGCGTATAATTACAAATAAATGAATCTTCTGATACGAGTGATCGGGGTTCGTGTAAAGAATCTTCCGATACACTTGTGTGAGAACTGACGCTTCCTTCAATTTGAATTCCATGACCGTGTTCACTGTCCGACTCACTCGAATCGTCGTCGAGTACAAATTTTAAATTGCGGCGTGGACGGTGAATAGGCGATATATCGCAACTTTGTTGTTGTGATGTCGATGGTTGAGGTGAACTGGTTGCCAGTGGTTGTGATGGTGAACCGGAAACTTTACTCCATTTGTCGGCAGGTTGCGACGAACTGCGTGGCGACTCGTAACGGCGCTTCATGATCAACACTCACAACCAAAAGACACGGACTCTGAACGCGCCGGGATTTTTATGTGACTCGTCTCGCCCCAGGCTTTATCGACTTTCTAAATTGAGGGGATAGGGGGGTATGGGTACACTTTAGGGTTTTTTAAAAAAAGGTCATTAGCATATGAGCGGGAACTTATGGCATAAATAATGGTGCGGCTGCCACTGTGATTCACTTGCTGCCATCATGTCAGAACCCGAGGATGAGGAAGGTCTTGATTTAAATCAATCGGATTTAAGTTTGTTGGGACATGTGGAAGCGTTTGAACATGAAGTTCGTAGACAGCAACAAATTGGAGGGAATATGCAAAGTGCTGAACGCGGTCGTTTATTTTTTCAACGGGATCCTGTCGTCGATCGACGTTCACAGCGAATGGGTGTTAGGGAACGCACGTTTCGATTACGTCCTCGACAAGAAGGCCAGTTTATTCCTTCTCAGCGGTTACGTGACGAATTGGATCGAGGATTGCAAGAAGCAATGCAAGATTTAATTCGGGATGAAGCTATTGCTGACACCGATCATATTTATGTCGGCATTCAATCAAATCGTCTAAACAAAGCGTTTACCGGTTTTAACTTACCAGCGCGTGAATGGCGTCAAGGAAGTCCACGCACCACTTCGTTGTTCAACACGTTAGCCATGAAACTCAATAGCCAAGACGATTTTCGCAATGATACGTTTAATTTGTCTTTTGTGCATATTCGTGATGGACCTCGTGGCCGAGGAAGACGCAAACGCTACATGCCCAATCATATCACCGTAAAACGACTCAAGGATATGAAAAAATGTGTCATTCAAATGCCTGACGATGACAGTGGACTTTGTGCGCCTCGTGCTATTGTCACAGCCCAAGCTTTATTTCATGTAGGTCAGGATCGAAACAAACGGGCTTTGTGGATTCGACCTGATCGAGCTAGAAAACGTCGAGATGTAGCAGCCGCTGAGTTATTAAAGCAAGCAGACATTGAATGGAACCGGACTCTTCCTTATGGCATCCCTGAATTAACGGCCATGATGAATACACCAATGATGTCTGATTTTGTACTCGTTGTTGTGGATGCCGAACGTTCGTATGCACCTTTTACCTTTGGTCGTGGTTCCAATCATATTGCCATTTTATGTGATGGTCAACATTATGATGTCATCACTTCCTTACCGGCGTTGTATGATTCCTGTGATTTTTGTTATGTGTGTTACAAACCCTATGAAACCCAAGGACACCATCATTGCCCTTTAAACAAAGGCAATTATTGTACAGCTTGTCGTAAAACAGGGTGCCCGGAACATGCTGAAGCCTATGCTAAAAAACAATCACCTCACAAACATTGCAATCAATGCAATCGTTTTTTCTATGGAGATACATGTTTACTCAATCATACCAAGTACAGTCTGAATGGACGTTCCATTACCAGCAAACGTCTCAGTGTTTGTAAATCTGTGCAACGTTGCAGTCAATGTCATGTGTTTCTCAAAACAGCCAAACAAGTCAAGTATCATAAATGTGGTTGGAATTTTTGCAGGAATTGCAAGCAACGAGTTCTTGTCAATGCTCATCAATGTTTTATTCAAACTTTAGACAAGCCAAACGGCGACGATGACATTGTAGCTTCAGATGATAACAATGATGACGCCATGTCCATCTCCTCAGAAGCATCTGAAAAAGAAACACGTGTTCCTATCATGGTGTTTTTTGACTTGGAATGTATGCAAGGGGATACGTGTCATATTCCCAATTTATGTGTGGCTGTTTGTGATGATGAAGAAGAACAACATGTGTGGTACGGTGAAGATTGTGTGGAACAATTCATTGATTTTTTGTTACATTTAAATGAAGATGGACAACAACCTCTCATTGTCCTTGCTCATAATTTCAAAGGATACGATTCTTATCCAGTCATTGATGTCCTCAACGCCAAACGTCTTGACTTTGAACAATTACGTCAGGGCAGTAAAGTTTTAAAACTCTCTTTTGGCATTAACATTGACATGATTGACTCTGCATCGTTTTTTGCCATGCCATTACGAAAATTACCGAAAGCCTTTGGCATTACCGGGGCTAAAAAAGGTTTTTTTCCGCATTTGTTTAATCTGCCTGGATCTAATCAAACCTACAAAGGACCTTTACCTGAAAAACATTATTACATGCCTGAAGTCATGAAACCAGGCGATGATTTAGAAGAGTTTGAAACCTGGTATGAGGAGCAAATTGACAAACAAGTTGTCTTTGATTTTCATCAAGATCTCATTGACTATTGCAAGTCGGATGTGTATGTGCTACAGCAAACCTGTCTTAAATTCAAAAAAGACTTTGAAGAAAAAATGAAATTCAATCCATTCACACGTACGACCATTGCTTCTGCGTGTAACGTAGCCTTACGTATGCATTTCCTTGAGCCCAACACCATTGCTGTTGAACCAATAGAAGGATGGCGACGTAATCTCAATCATTCCCATGTCAGTATGGAATGGCTTCTATGGTGCCAACATAGTTGCCGAAAAACCATTCAACATGCCAGAAATGCTGGAGAATTCCGCATTCCCAACACACGCTATCATGTCGATGGCTATGTAAATCTCAACAATCAAGGCATTTGTTACGAATTCAATGGATGTTGGTGTCATGGTTGTCCCACTTGCTATCCTGATCGCACCCAACCTCATCCGCGTCTTTTAGGACGTTCCATGCAAGATGTATACAATCTCACACTCAAAAAAGAAAAAATCCTGAAGGATCTCGGTTATCAAGTGGTCACCATGTGGGAATGCAAATGGAAAAAAAATGAAAGAAACTCATGAAGGCATTCGAACGTTTGTTGAAAACCTCCATTTAGAACCACCACTCAATCCAAGAGATGCTTTCTATGGTGGTCGCACCAATGCTGCTCGTCTTTATGCCCAAGGCAGTGAAGATAATCCCATCTCGTATCATGATCTGAAAAGTGTCTATCCATGGGTCAACAAGTACTGCTGTTACCCAAAAGGTCATCCCAGTATGCATTACAATGTAGATCATTTGAACATTGGTGCGTTCTTTGGCATTGCTCGAGTCACCATTCTCCCACCTGCCAAACTCTTGTTTCCTGTACTTCCCATGCGTTACGACAGCCGTCTCATCTTTCCCTTATGCAAGACCTGTGTTCATGAAAATTTGGACAAACCCATGCTACAACGTGTACCTTACTGTCATCACACCCAAGAACAACGTCAACTCACTGGCACTTGGTGCATCCCTGAAATTGAAGCAGCCATTGCTCATGGGTATACTCTCAAAAAGATCCATGAAGTCTGGGATTTTCCAGACCATGATCGTGGCATGTTCAAAGATTATGTGAATCTCTGGCTAAAAATCAAAGAAGAAGCCAGTGGCTATCCCAAATGGTGCAAAACAGATACGGATCGTCAAAAACACATTGACACTTTTTATGAAAGGGAAGGCATTCGTCTCGATCCAGCCAACATTGTCAAAAATGATGGGCTTCGTTCATTAGCCAAACTTATGCTCAACAGTATGTGGGGCAAATTCGGCCAACAGGACAATAAGAAACAAGTACGCCAATTCACGTCCCATCAAGATCTGGTGCAGTTTCTTGACTCTGAGCCGCACAACATCTCGTACATTTCCCTTCTCAGTGAACACAAAGTAGAAGCACATTACACTTTAGAGACCAATGATGTTCTTCCTCAACTCACTACAAACATTTTTATTGCTGCTTTCACTACCATGTGGGCTCGATTACGTCTTTTGCAATCTCTTGATTTCCTTGGAGACAACACCTGTTATTACGACACAGACAGTGTGATTCATTTTGGTCGTGAGATCAAACCTGATGTGGGTGATGCCTTAGGGGATCACACCAATGAATTAGAACCTGGAGAATACATCCAAGACTTTTGTTCAGGTGGACCCAAGAATTACGGTTATGTTACCAATCAAGAACACGTTGAATGCAAAGTCAAAGGGTTCTCCTTAAACAAACAAGGTTCTGAACAACTCAATTACAATGTCCTCAAACGAAACACACTTGCTGAACTTCAAAATCCTCAAGAGGAACCAAGAAAAACTGGCATTGATCAAGATTACACCATTCATCGAGATGCTAAAAAATACAAACTAGAAACTCAAAAACAAACGAAACTCTATCAACTTGTCTATTGCAAACGTGTCGTTGATCCCGACACTTTCATGACTTACCCTTACGGGTATTTTCAACTCGATGATCAAGATCAACTCAATATAGATCTCCTTATGAGTGACTCTTCTTCTGAAACAGACTCATGTGACTCTGCTGACACTGATGTAATAGAAGGGGCTCAGCTTCTTTTTAATTTGTCACATAGTTCTTGTTCGTCTCCCGAATTACCTCCTACACCAGGCAAATTTTTAGAACAAGACCCTGTAGCCTAATGGATAAGGCAATCGCTTCTGGAGCGAGAGATCGTGGTTTGAATCCGCGCAGGGTTACGGGGAGGTATGCGGCACTCCAATTGTGGGGAACTAGCGCCACTCCTTTTCATCAATCCGTTTACATGCATTCATCTCGGTTTTTTCTTCAAATATTCATAAGTCCGCCATTTTGAATAATAAATGAGTTTGTGACGTAGTAGGTCACCTGATATCTGTGTGTTGAGTTTATGTCTCAGGGTCATGTGGGTTTGGGGCCGCCATCTTGAATTTTTATGAGAGCCGCCATTTTGAATTCATTAAAACCGCAGCGTATGCATGTAAACAACTACTTATACCCAAGGGTAAAGTTACTTTTTCCTCTCCAATGAGACTGTCACCTTGTCGTGGTGGAGGGGTTTGAGAGTCTCTATGACCTTTAAACCTATTATGTGCAGTCTTTTTAATGGTACAAAGTCTAAGGGTGGAGTGCTGACTAAGTACAGTCTCCCAGCCTTACAGGCAAGTATGGTTGGTTACCCTTTTTTTTCCAGAACCTTAAAATAACATAGATGGACCAGGCTAAGAAAAAAGGTGAGGCAAATCATGACTGCTTGCTGTCCAGTAAACTAAACCTTTGTAGTAAGTTTTTAAATGAATTTTAGGAAATAAATTTTTGATTGTCAACACTATGAAAAGGAATCTCCCTTGGGTCAACTATTTATACAGTAATTTACATTGAAATACACTTAGTTGGTGTCTCAGCTTTATGCTCTTTCCAAGATTAGTATGAAATTCAGTTAATTCAGAGCCCTTGCATTGGCAATGATTAATTAAAATCACATTTTGTTACATTACCCTGGATTAATGTATATACTTAACTTCTTTGTCTCCTTAATTAATTCTGTTTTAATATAGTCCCCATTCCCTTTTGGGTAGTATATACCCAAGGGTGTGGTTAATTCTGCTGTAATCAGCCCCATGCCCTTTTGGGTTGTGTATACCCAAGGGTGTGGTTAATTCTGCTGTAATCATCTTCACACCCTTATGGGTAGTGTATACCCAAGGGTGTGGTTAATTCTGCTGTAATCATCGTCACACCCTTTTGGGTAGTGTATACCCAAGGGTGTGGTTAATTCTGCTGTAATCATCTTCACACCCTTATGGGTAGTGTATACCCAAGGGTGTGGTTAATTCTGCTGTAATCATCCCCATGCCCTTTTGGGTAGTGTATACCAAAGGGTGTGGTTACTTCTGCTGTAATCATCCTCATACCCTTATGGGTAGAGTATACCCAAGGGTGTGGTTGATTCTGCTGTAATCATCCCCATGCCCTTATGGGTAGTGTATACCCAAGGGTATGTGATTAATTATGCTGTAATCAACTTAACCCTCCATCATAGTTTACTTTTGGAGACTGTTTTGTACTGCCATTATGGTTCAACAATATTTTGCAACCTTCAGCTGCATATCCCTGGAGGAGACAATTTTGTTTAAAGTTTGGCTTAGCCTTAAGTAAAAATTAATCATCATTTGACTGGTGGACCCTCACTAGAACTAATTTGCACACTTTGCGCAACACGGTTAATCTTTGCGCGAAACCTTTCTCGCTCGAGTTGCTTGTTACCAATTATTTTGGAGTCCTTATTCCAGTTGCGCTTTTTTGCGTGCCATAGCGCTGTAGGACCATCCATGATGTCATGAGCCTCAATTGTTTGCTTATTTTGTGACTAGATATTTCCGGTCTGCATTGCCACGCTGTGGACTGAACTTTTTCTGAAGGGAAGTATTGTCGCAAGTATTGCCCCACAAAGTAATGGAGTCAAGCAAGAAGCGTAAAGTTGCAGCGAAGGAGCCTAATGAGGAAGAGAGACAAGTACTACAAAAAACTGAGAAGAGAGCTGAACAAAAGGTGGCAAAAGAGAACTGAACTGAACTGAAAAAAGAAAGTCTTAGTCGTGCTCCGCGTGACAGTATTGAGGGAGAAGCGGTTTGTACGCAAAGCAAGAAGCGGATAAAGCTTGACAAAAAAGTGTTGTCAAGAGGCAGTATTCTTGTTTCGGCTGCATTCGAGAAGGCCTCGCGGAAGCTGGAGAAAGCGTCAAAGAAGAAAGAGCAAGTTAAGTTCGTCGCATCCTGCAAATCCAGCAGTGGCGAAAACGATCTGAAAGAAATTAATGCAAACAACATAAAGCGAGGTGAGGAGAAAAGAGTAATTGGAAGTGGAACGTTTGGAAACTGTTATTTAGCCAGGTACGGTGGGTTGCGAATGTTCCTGAAGGAATTTAAGGAAAGAGACAACACAAGCGTGGAGAAACTCTGACGAGAAGCGGTAAACAAAGCACGTGTCATTCAGCGACTAGGAGACCATCCCGGGATACCCCTTCTTTTCGGTGTAATGCTGAAGCAGCCCGTCTTAGGGATAATTTTTTAGTTTCATGGAGAAGATAACCAAAGTCTGACGTTGTATAAAGCCGCAAAAGAAAAAAAATGGACAGAAAAACATGTATGGGATAGAATTTTCAGAGAAGTAGCAGGAGCTTTACAGCATATTCATAGCTGTGGATTCATCCACAATGATCTCAAAAGCAACAATGTTTCTGAACAAAGGGAAGGACAACCAAATGCAATAATTATCGATTTCGGTAAGAGCATGCTCGCAGAAAAAGCTCAAGTACCAATGGCGAACGCAAAACACATTAGAAGCCACTTTTCCTACATTGCTCCAGAACTTCGAAATGGCACAGCAATGCCTTCCATGAGAACTGTAAAAAATGCCCATAAAGAACTTTCTGACAATCGTCTGTCAATTAGTAAGTTGAGTGGCTCCTTGAGTTGAAATGTTGTCTTGTTTCTTGTTGACAGCTTATCATGTGACTTGCCCTACTTTAGTTTTGTCTTGCTTTTTGCGATAAAGAAAAGATTTAAAGGAGCGAGGAGAATTGAAGGATTGTAATTTTGTACTTGAAAAACGTTTATAGGTTACTGTTTTTATTTTTGTAGTAGAACACGGAAAATACTCATTTTTAATATTTGCCCTTAGGATTGATAATTAGCGCCGTTTGTTGTAGAAATAAGGTTTGTCAGGATTTTAATTACAAGGTAAATAGTTAGTTTTTCTTTGCTGCAAAGAAGTAATACCGTAAAATTGTATGCTTGTAGCTAACTTCATCCTCCCTAAAAGATGACGGAATTGTACTCGCTCTAAAATCTGTGGCTTATTTTATTGAGCGCTGTTACACTTCACGTGTGAAACAACCAACAAAAACGAAACAGAATAGTTTTATACTTTTTAAGCGAACACGTTGGAAAAAGAAAAAAAAATTTTCACTTTGTTGTTAATTGCGATCCATCTGTCAACTAGTTGTCGCATCTTCCCAGAAGAAATGACACCTCGCCTCATTCTTGAGATTCCCGAAGGTGTCAACTCACAGCGATATTCCGCGGTTAATATTAACTGACAGGCGATTGAATCGCCCTTCAGCTAATTTGCATAACATTCCTTAGTTATCTTAAGCTCGTCATCGAAAAAGATTTTTTCCTGGATTACATCCCATTTTCATTATTTTAATTTCATGTTGAAATGTTCCTTGTCATACAAGGTGTCAGGTGATTGCACTGCCATCAAAATGGTGTTGATGGTCATGGTTTTGTTGGACTCCACTTGTCTTTATAGTTAACTTTGTCCATTCTGCAGTCTATGAGTGCATCCATTTACCAAAGATTCTTCTTCTATTATCAGGTCATGCAGAGAGAGAATCGCATTATGTATGCCCGAAAGCATTGCTTGGAGAGGAGTAAGAGAGCCTATGTTCACAGAAAGAGGATCCTTCATGAAGGCAATCCTGCAGTGGCAGTCGAAGATGGAGAAGACGAAGAAGACCTTTGGTCGTCCAGGAAGTGGAGGAGGAGGTGGAAGCAGTTTCTCAGACTTCCTACAGAGTCTAAGAGGAAGGTTAAAGTGTTATTATGACTAAAACAGTCACTGACAAAAATTAACTTTGAGCAAAAAACTTCACTATGACTTTTCAGTTTAACCTAAAAGTAACTGGTGATGCGTCATTGGTAAGAAGGCAGCCTCCATAGTTTGAAACACCAATTAAGAGTTGCCTGTTTTGGCCAACAAATATAGTAACAAAGGTTTTTTAATTGTAGTAGCACTTTAAAGAGATTCCATCTCCCCTGTGTTCGACTCCCTTAGTATCTATGCCATGTCACAAAAACAATATACCATTCAACAAAAAAAGTCTTAATTTGTGATTATATATTTTGCAATCAATGCAATCAATCAATTATATATTTTGCAATGAAATTATGGAATTCCGTGGAAAAAGCTCCTTAAGTTTTGTTGATGAGAGCAAAATTCCATAATTTCATCCTTTCGCAGGTCTAAGAACCTCAAGGAAATTCTGGCACCTTCTAAGTGTAGAAAGGGCTCACCAGAGTCCATTACATTGCCATCAGCGGGATGTTTCACTTGTAACAAAACCAGATGCGATCTTTGTAAGAACTTCTTGGTCAACTCGCAAACCTTCTCGAGTGCACAAACGGGGAAAACATATTTTGTTTGGCAGAAGCTCTCGTGTAATTCAGCAAATGTGATTTATTTGGTTCATTGCAAGAAGTGCAATCTCCAATATGTCGGTTCTACCACGACGGAATTTAAAGTTAGATTTAGAAACCACAAATCTTCTATGAAAACAAACGAAAAAACTTGCAAAGTCGCCACACACTTTAACTGAACCCCACATGTGTTATTGGAATTTATATTTCAATGTACTGACCAAATTCAAAACACTATGTCCAAGAACACTGAAAACTTACCAATCACGAAAGAAGCATACTGGAGTGCACAGTTGTTTTCCCTTTCACCTTTTGAGCTAAATAAAAGACAAGAATTTCATTCAAAAAATCGCATCCACTATACTTGCCTTTAGCAAGTATGCTCTAGATAGTTATAGTCTTTAATTGTGGTTGTCTCAGTGTTCAGGGGCCTCCGTTGGCGATTCTGTTATTTTCGTAAGACCTACAATCATAGATAAGTAGTTGGGAAGGTTATGTAAATGAACCACACCAGAGCTGTATTTCAACCTGCTTCTGTTAAAGCTCAAAAGAAATAGTTCCACTTTCTCTTACATAGCCCCCCTCCCCCCTATTCAATGTTGGAAGGTAAGTCAACAATTTCCCACTGAAACTTTTCAGTTTTGCACAACATTGAAGGAGGGGGGAGGGGAGGGAAGCAATGAAGACTTCAAAAGTGCTAACCTTCCCAAAAGTTTTGTCTAGGATTGTATGAAAGTAGGAAATCTGCTTTGAACGCTTATAACTCTCGTAGTATTTGACATGTGGCTTCCATTTCTTATTCTGGACATGTTCTTATAATGTACTTTCCAATGCATAAATAAAATCTTACAATACTGAAATTTGGTTAAAATCATTGTTTTATGATTTGGATTTCAGACTTGCGAGACGCTTCACAACGTTACACGAAAATCCGTTCTGTTGGGAAAGTGTTCTCTAAGAATGCCATAAAAATACATTTTTGTTGTTTGATGTTTCACATTCGTTAAAAGATAGCTTTCTTTTTTGGAGGACGTTGGAAGAACGCCAAAAACTGTTTTATTTCAATCAATTTAGCAACAAATGGTGCAAGCAGTGTGAGAGCACTTGCATTACTCCCGACATCACTCCCAACATTAATCCATTTTTGAAGCCTAAAATAATGCCTTTACAGCACAGCTACAGATAAGTGAATAAAACGGAGCGTAAAGGGTTTCAAAGGAAATAGTAGTAGGACTTTTCATGGTCATTTCAGCTTTATTTTAGGTAAATTGCAACATTACTCCATAAAAAGAGCTTAAATTGAAATGAATGTATTTACATTCTGCGGAGCTGAACTGTAAGTGATTGCGACAAAGAATGTAAATACTTTCCTGTTGGCATGAAATGCACGGGTGCTGCTATAGCATTGAATTAGTCTATTGTTATTTAGATATATAAGGTTTGTCAGGATGTAATGTATATATCTCAGCTCTCGAACTTTCAAATTTTAGCCGTTATCATGCCGTTCGAAAACATAATTCACCTCGCCAAATT